>LPNX010084054.1:50140-71491 GCA_001517045.1 Pseudotsuga menziesii
AGCTTCGCTGCTGGGTGACTGGAGGGTTTCCAAAGGAAGGGTTTTCTTCTGGGTCTGAGTCTTCAGAATTGATAGGGGACAGTGCGGTATCCTGGCCTAAGGAGTAGGACTCGAAATCTTGTTTATACCCTTTTCCACTTTGTGGCAAACTACTGTGCATAGCGGGAGTGTTGTCACTTACAAACATATGTTAGTAACACAAAAGCTAACAATTTGATTCAAATAGAAATATTCCCTTTTCGACCAATAGCATTTTAATTCTCAAGCTAAATAAATTCAAAAGCTTACCCCAAAGTCCTTGGAAAAATCGGCGCTCGGCTTCAGTAAAGGAAGTGCCTGTGTTGATGGCGAACTCCGTCACAAAGGCCTCAAGGGTCCGTGTGGTCCAGAAGTCAACCGCTCAGGAGATCTCATTGTTCACACTTTGTACTATATTCACTCTTGCGGGGGTCCAAACAGAAAACCGCCCCTCGCGAAAGTTGGTTCGCTTCTCAGCTAACCTGGAAAGCCACTGGTGCAACTCTATGTGTATACTACCAAAGAAAATTTCATAAGCATCACAAAAAACATACCTCTGTAAAAAGTCACGTGCGCTACGATGCGGATTTGTGTTCTCTTTCTCAGCAAATTTCAGATAAGTCTCATCAAGCCAATCCCCGATTTCCTTCGCAGAGGGCCTCCAGAACATAGCCCTCGAGGTACGATGTAAGCCCCTCTTGAGCAGATACTGAGTTCAACCGGAAACAGAACCAATTTGTTGGGAAATAGGGCAGACCCAGGTTTAATCCTTTTCTGTCGCACCAACAAAAGACCCACAGTGTTAGCCCTTTCGGCGATTACCTGCGCGCAGGTTGTAGTCTCACCCGAAACAGCTATGGGGTGTCGCAGAATCAGGTTTCTGCAAGTAGAGAGGGATATTACTGTACCTTAGCCTTTAATAACTTATTAATCAACAATTACACAGCTTTTTCATTCACTTATATACAACTTCGCAGATAGATAAACAACCGTGACTTTCTTAACCCACTACAGGGAATTCACAGTGAAGCTTGTTATTAGTAGTGATCTAAGTTATCAAATGTATATAGTTATTAATGCATAAAAGAAAACAAAAAGAGAAACAACACAAGAAACCACAACACCAGATATAACGTGGTTCACCCCCAGTGTAGGGGTTACGTCCACAAACTGTGTTTTATTCAACTTGCTACAAAACCACAGTTTGATCTGCGCACTCAGCTGCAGATCCCTTCAGTCCTTAAAAGACGCACACATAGCAGCAGGCCTCTGCGCACACAGCTGCAGATCTTTCCTTAATCTTCTTACAAAACCCTCTGCACACACAGCTGCAGAGGTCGTCCACGCACACAGCTGGGACTTAACCTTTCCTTACATAATCAACCTTAGCTTCGCCTTTCTTTTCTTTACATCAAAAATCCTAACTTTTTCTTATTTACAAGAATGCCTATTTATACATCGCGCTATTACAAAACCATGGCTTCAAACCATGGGCACCCAAAACCCTAAACCCTGGAATTAAACCATGGGTTTATTACAAAAAGGGGTTTTGACTTTACCCCGACACCCCTAAGACTATTTTGACCCATAACTCCGCTTACAAACAACCGCGGAGTTACCAAAACTAATAATCCTTAGGGTACGCGTCCCAACAGGCCCCTAAGACTCACTAGTGGCCCATCCCGGGACACTCTGCGAGGGCTCTGGTGGGAGAATATTCTGCGCGAGAGTCTGGAAGCGACTGGTGAGGTTGTGTAGTATATCATCAGCGGCTTTCTCCTTTTCCACCAATTCCTGTAACACTGAGGATGATTCTGTGTCAGCCCGTTCCTGCGCAAAAGTGTCATAGGTCTTCAAAATTTTGAGCTGGCTCTCTGCAGTATTGCTCAATTCTAATGCTTCATCAACCAGGGGCTGTAACACATTCTCCAGTAGTGTTACCTTCATCCTACAGGACTCAATTTCCTGCTGAAGTTCCTTGCTGCGCTTCACTTTAGCCATCTTCTGCATAGGTGGCAGCGTCTTGATTTCTACTCTGACTGCATCTAATTCATCCTGGCGCAACTTGATGGTTTCCTGGATCTTACCTACATCTGGATGGTCCTGTAGGTTCACCCATGCTTCTATGCTGTCTTCCATCAGTTTTGTGACGCTGGCCACATTATCTGATATTTTTGCTGCTGAAGCCTTGATGTCCTTATGGCGCTGTTCTCGGACCTCTGGTGGAGTATCTGGTGGAGTGTTCTGTCTTCATCCTTTGAATCTCGCTGCGAGACTGCTGGGCATAGTCTCTCAGCTTAGCGATTCTCTGCTCTGGTTCCTCTTCTCCCTGTATGTCGGAGTCAGAAAGACTCCGACATGCCTCGTCCAGTGCTCGCATCAGCGTAGTTGTTTTATGTTCAGCCTCTTTCTTCTATTGTGCTACTTCTTCTAGGCGTGCTGCAAATATTTTGTTTTGTTTGATGGTGTCTTCCAATTGGAGTTGGGACAATTGGTCTCGTGCATGGATCTCCTTTGTAATAGCGAGCTGGCAGAGGTGCAATTCTGACATGGACATCTTTGTATAATCGAGCCCTACGGTCATACTCATCTGGGGCCGAGAATCTGTATCGGGCAGTATCAGAGCTGCGCTTGATACCTGTCCTTGGTGATCTCTGGGTGGCCAATGCCTAATATCTTGCTGCGTGGGTGCTTTAGTGCTACTTGTCGCAGTACTGTTTGCTAATTTTGCTGCTAACTCTTTTAGCTCCAAAACCCTGTTTGCTATACCTGAGAGCCCAGCAAGATGCAGTTCCGCAAACTCTGACCATTTTTTAGTAAGCGTTCCTGTAGACTGTTCTAGAGCTTGCTCCAGCTCATCCAGCGTTATAGTGGCTTCTTCTTCAATATATTTGTCCTTCGACGCTTTTGACTTTTTGCGGGACTGTGGCTTGGTTACCTCTGCTACTTCTGGTGACTTGCGCTTCGTTGATGGGTTAGGATCTGATATGGTCTTGATCGACTCCTCATCTTGTTCGTCCTGTCCGCCATCTCTGCCCTGGCCATCATCATCCATATGCGAATCACTTAGGTCTTTGCTATCTTCCAATGGGCTTTGCTGCTGTTCCTGACTGGTACCTGCGCCAATATTGGTAGCTGGGGGAACTGGAATAGAGGGTTTTTTCCTATATCTTTCAACCAGTCAGCCGACCAGTGCTGAACTATACCCCTGATATCTGGTTCGGTGACTACATATGGTAATTTAAACCATTGATGTTGTGGATCTGCACGGGCTTGAATGAAAACATGATGCATATCGGCACTGAAGTTTGCGGCACCCTCGTATTTAGAGAACACCTCATTGGTAAGCCGTGGTGTTCGCACAATATCATAGTGGATACTCATGGCATAAAATATGAACACAGTGTTCGTCATCTGGTGAGATACCTTATCTGAGGATATCCATAGGGAGGCATACCTCGCTGCCCCTGGCATGCCTGGGTTTAACTCTAGAAACTGGGCTTCAGTGGGTTCTTTCCACCCAACTAATGCAATAAGTATTAAAATCTAGGAATAATGAAAAGGTCTACCTTTTTCCTATGCATCGCGTGCATCCTCTAGGAACTCCTTCGCAAGATATTCGGCCCAATTATAAGTATACCCCTCAGTGCATTTCATAGCAATCCGGATGACCGGAGTAGGTACTTCAGTTGGCCTGCATTTCCGTATTAGTTTGCAGGCTAAGAGTTCAGCTGCAAAGCGAATGGGATGTTCTTGAATCGTGGAAGTGTGATACCCCCGTTTCCCCTTTGTCAGGCCAAACCGCTCTTTCATAGTTTGCACGAGCTTTGTATCGTCATGTTTGGATGGAAATTCAGTTCCCGGATCAGGTCCTGCCATTGTTAAACCTGTGATCTTATGGATGAGTGCGGCGTCAATAGGAATTTGCTGGTCCCCTATCCATAAATAGCCGTCATGCACTAAATCTAGCAACTGTTTGGCCACTACGGTCACATGTATGCCGTGACCAAAATGGGGAATATCAAGCATCTTGAGTAGGCCAGCTTTGTCCAGGCCTGCAGCCCATGGTTGCACTTCCAGTAGTGTGACATTATCATCTGGGTACTTGATGCGGTGCAAGTATTCTGCTGGGACAAACTGTGGAAACTTGCCATGGTCATTTGTGTCATGATTGCTGTACTTAAGCTGATCGATCTTCCCTGTCATGCTTTCGATCAGGTGAACTCCTTGTGGCAGCGAGGGTGTGGTTAACGTGAATTGCTTTGTTCGATGGGGTAACGCAGCACCTGGGCGAACAGGTTGCAGATACGGTGGCCGCGGTGGTGCAATGTTCTCCCTACCCCCGGTCAGGACCTGTGCTAAACTGGTGGGATCCATAGGATGATCTGCTGGTGTTTTCCCTGTTTGCCTCTGCCGGTCTTGGTTTCTCTTGGAGCGAACTTCAGTTCTAGACTTTTTCCTGGCAGACCATGTCTGCATCGGCCGTGGTGGTGCTGGGTGAGCTTCCTCACAGGGAGCAAAGGTAGGCAGCCGATTAGAGCAGCTTATCAGACCCTCTTGCTCGAATTCTCTTACCAAATCGTCAATTTCTCGTTCTGTTGTCATGGGTTCACTCATAAAGCTTGAAGAAATACAGAATACAAATTTCCCTAACTCAGGCATCTTCTTATACACACCATCAATCAAATTGGTCAGGACGGTGCATTGAAGGCACCAAATCTAACGAAAATATTGTCCAAGTGGAGCACGATTTCCGATACTGGTCTTAGTACAGGAATTTAAGGCAATTAAAACACTATCGCCGCCAAATTGGATGCTTCCAAACGGTCGGATTTTAAGCCTCACTATGTTTGTGGTCTTCAGCATAATCATGGTGTGAGCTTCGTGACAACAAGCACCCTCGACACAGTAGTGCTCTTCGACCCGTCCTGGGAATGCCGGTGACAGGACTGTTAGGTTTGATGGGCTGGCTTCTTGGTTCTGCCCCTTTGTTTGGTATTCAATTCTGTGTCGGAGTTCGGCCTTCATATACCGGTTTTGTGCTAGAGGTTCCAAGGTGTGCACGAACTTATGCACCCACTCCTCGCGAGGTATGTTGTACCATGCTGCATAAATTTGCCTCAAATGTTCCTGAGGGCTATTCTGCCCAATGAACTTACTTCGCACCTCTTGGACTTGGTTTATGAAGCTAAGGCTTATAAATTTCTTGCTGGATCCCCAACTGGGAGTAGACTTGTTGTGATCGGTCCACCCTGCTGCTGTAGCCCCTAATGTTGTCTCCAGAGTCTGCATTCTCTGTGACTGAGGTGCTTGTACAATAAATTCTCTAGGGTCGGTCAACCCAACATAGGTAGGCAACTCTCTGGGTTGTGCACTAAGGAATCTAAGAGACTTAGTGAGTTGCGTGCACCTATGGCCATGTAGCTCGTACAATCGATTTTTCTAATTCTCTAGACCATCGTCTGAATCAGACATGCAGGAGCTATCACATTGCCAATCTAGTACGCCATCGGCATCAGGCTCGACATAATCTGCTTCCTGGGCTGTAATGTTGTAGATGTGGTCTAGTGTATCCTGCTCCCCTTCGTCTCTAATCGGTTCTGTATATCTTTCTCCTTGGTATGGGTCGAGGGGTATGATAACTCGCAGACCATTTCCTTCGAAGGTTATCTGTCTCCTTTTAAGGTTGATGATTGCAGCATTTGCCATGGCCCACTCGATTCCCAACAAGGCTGGATAAGGGTTGCTTTCATCAATGATCTCAATAACTTCAAAATCTGCTAGAGTGCTTACCCCATCAAGATCTATGGGAACACTAAGAAGTCTCTCTAGGGGCACAATCCTTTGCTGGTTAGCTAATCTCAGTTGTATAGGTGACCAATCCAGGGAAGGTTTTCCCATTTGTCCCCAGGTCTGCTTGGGTAGGACATTAACTTCTGATCCAAGATCCAAAATGACATCAGTCATATCATATTCCCCTATCTGAACATTCAATCTCATTTCCCTCCCCGTTCTTCGGACACGACTAACAGTTTTCTCCTGATCAACTCCTCTCTGAGGGTCTGTGACAGCAAGAAGTTTTTGCAGCTCTTTTAAAGCATTCTGATTCCTCAAGAGTTTCATACAACTCTGTAAAAAGGAGGAGAGTGTACTTACTTTATCCGACGAAGCATCTTGCGACTGCGAGGCCTACTGAGGTTGCCGCATAGGTACTATGGGTGTGCGAGGGTCAACAATATCGCACTGGGCCACGTTGACTGGTGCTTGGTCTTGTGCAATATTAAGTGCTAGGACTTGCACGGAGGCCTTGCGCGCGCACACCTCAACAGGTTGTTTCTGCGAATGCTGAATGTGGGTCGTGGTTCCACTCTGGGTGACCACATTGATGGCTGTGGTAGGTCTCTGCTCAATGGAAATCAACTGAATATTTTGGGTAGGGCCATTGTTGTTTTCCTGAATCTTTGCTATGAGCTGGGGGCACTGTTCAATCACATGGACTACTGCGCGGCAATACCGACAAGTTGTGGTGGGTTTCCGACAGTCATGAGCCAAATGGCCAGATTGGTTACAATTGTAACACACCACCTGGCCTCTTCCTCTCCCGGGCATACCACCACGGCCGCGAGCTCCAAAGGCACCTCTTCCAGAGGCACCGCCGCGAGAACCATAGCCGTCATTATTCTGGGCTTCATTTTGCACTCGGTAGGCGTCAGAGATGCATTCTCGCATGAGGTCATAGCTACGACACTCCTCTTCATTATGCCCTACTGACTTACAGAAATTGCAGTAGGGGTTCTTGGGAACTTGAACATATCGCTGAAGAAGATGGCAGTTTTCAGGGCGATGTTGGCCAGTGGTTCAACAAATCTCACAATATAGAACAACGGGATTGAATTGGTTGGGCGCACCCATATTTAAGTAGGTTCTGACCCCAGGGCACTGGTCCCTATCGTGACCTTTTGTCCGGTATTGCATACACCAGACCTCCTCTCAACTAGTTTTAGCCTTCTTCATATCGCGAAGCTCTAGGGCCATTGCTGCTAGCTACGCTTGGATTTGAGCAATACCGGAATCATCTCCGACGGGGGCGGTTTCTAGCTTCATTGCAATTTCCAGAGCTTCTTGCTGGTCAGCAACCTTCTGTTGCATGAGCGGAGTTCGGATATGTGGTAATAATGCTGCGATAAACCATTCCTTATGCTGCACAGGACTAATGGTAAAGCTGACTTGGTCTAGTAGAACTTTGAATCTCTGGTCAAAGTCCCACATGGATTCACCGCACCACTGTTGAATCTCTTTGAGCTCAGTGATGCTCTGCGATTCTGATTTAGGCTTCTTAAATTCTTTGGTGATGGTTACCTTAATCTCATCTAAAGTAGGGTTCTAAGTACTGGAGAATTTCATGAACCAGTTCAAAGCCCGGTCCCGGAAAGAAGTAATGAGCTGCGCGGTTCTCACATCCAGGTCTATAATATTCTTTGCATTCCATACTGCTTCACATAAAAACCAGAACTGTTCGGGGTCTTCTGATCCCATGCCTTTGAAGATGGGCAGCTTGATATCATCAGCTAGGTGTTCCATGGCAGTTCTGGGAGGGTTGGGAGGGGGACAGGATGTTGATGGGGGGGGGGGGTTTACAGAGGCAAATGGACCTGTGGTCAGAATACTCGGACTTGGTGGACTGGCGGACTGCGACGGAATTTCAGGGGTAACAGAGCTTCGCTGTGGGGTGACCGGAGGGTTTCCAAAGGAAGGGTTGTCTTCCGGGTCTGAGTCTTCAGAATTGATAGGGGACAGTGCGGTATCCTGGCTTAAGGAGTAGGACTCGAAATCTCGTTTATACCCTTTTCCACTTCGCGACAAACTACTGTGCGCAGCGGGAGTGTTGTCACTTGCAAACATATGTTAGTAATACAAAAGCTAACAATCTGATTCAAATAGCAATATTCCCTTTTCGACCAATAGCATTTTAATTCTCAAGCTAAATAAATTCAAAATCTTACCCCACAGTCCTTGGAAAAATCGGCGCTCGGTGTCACTAAAGGAAGTGCCCGTGTCGATGTTGAACTCCGTCACAAAGGCCTCAAGGGTCCGTGTGGTCTAGAAGTCAACCGCTCAGGAGATCTCGTTGTTCACACTTTGTACTATATTAACTCTTACGGGGGTCCAAATAGAAAACCGCCCCTCGCGAAAGTTGGTTCGCTTCTCAGCTAACCTGGACAGCCACTGGTGCAACTCTATGTGGATACTACCAAAGAAAATTTCATAAGCATCACAAAAAACATACCTCTGTAAAAAGTCACGTGCGCTACGATGCAGATTTGTTTTCTCTTTCTCAGCAAATTTCAAATAAGTCTCATCAAGCCAATCCCCGATTTCCTTCGCAGAGGGCCTCCAGAACATAGCCCTCGAGGTACGACGTAAACCCCTCTTGAGCAGATACTGAGTTCAACCAGCAACGGAACCAATTTGTTGGGTAATAGGGCAGACCTGGGTTTAATCCTTTTATGTCGCACCAACAAAAGACCCACAGTGTTGGCCCTTTCGGTGACAACCTGCGCGCAGGTTGCAGTCTCACCCGAAACAGCTATGGGGTGCCGCAGAATCAGGTTTCTGCAAGCAGAGAGGGATATTACTGTACCTTAGCCTTTAATGACTTATTTATCAACAATTACACAGCTTTGTCATTCACTTATATACAACTTCGTAGATAGATAAACAACCGTGACTTTCTTAACCCACTACAGGGAATTCACAGCAAAGCTTGTTATTAGCAATGATCTAAGTTATCAAATGTATACAGTTATTAATGCATAAAAGACAACAGAAAGAGAAACAACACAAGAAACCACAACACCAGATATAACGTGGTTCACCCCCAGTGTAGGGGTTACGTCCACAAACTGTGTTTTATTCAACTTGCTACAAAACCACAGTTTGATCTGCGCACTCAGCTGTAGATCCCTTCAGTCCTTAACAGCCGCGCACATAGCAGCAGGCCTCTGCGCACACAGCTATAGATCTTTCCTTAATCTTCTTACAAAACCCTCTGCGCACACAGCTGCAGAGGTCGTCCACGCACACAACTGGGACTTAACCTTTCCTTACATAATCAACCTTAGCTTCGCCTTTCTTTTCTTTACATCAAAAAGCCTAACTTTTTCTTATTTACAAGAATTCCTATTTATACATCGCTCTATTACAAAACCATGGCTTCAAACCATGGGCACCCAAAACCCTAAACCCTGGATTTAAACCATGGGTTTATTACAAAAAGGGGTTCTGACTTTACCCCAACACCCCTAAGACTATTTTGACCCATAACTCCGCTTACAAACAACCACGGAGTTACCAAAACTAATAATCCTTAGGGTATGCGTCCCAACAAATATTCAATCATGACTTTATCCGAAGGTTTGTCAGCTTCAGAAAAATTCTTAATATATGCTGCAAATCTTTGGGTTAAACTGTACACCTTCTCCTTTCTGTGTTTCTTTAAGGTGCATAGTCCTTTCATGAGATCTGCATGAGTCTTTTGGGTTGCATATTTACTTCTAAAAATCCTCTAGAAGGTATCCCAATCAAAGATAGAATTTACAGGCAAACCAAAGTACCACGATGCTGCTACTCCTTTAAGGGTGTGTGGGAAAAGTCTACAAACTACATCCTCATATTCCCCAGCCCTTAATCCTTCTATTACCAAATAGAAACTTTGCAAGTGGTCGTCTACTAGCATCTTCTCATTTGGGTCGAATTTGGGTAGCATCTTTTCAAAAGATTGATGTAAATCATGCAAAGGAGGTGTTAGGTTTAAAGGTGATCTGGCTTTCCAGGAAGGTGGTGGATTCGGTGGGTTGGGTGGTTGATTTGCGTTTACGCCTGCCATGAGTCTGGGTGGAGAATGAGGGGATGAGTGAATAGGAGTATGAACAGGAGAACTGTGAGGAGTATCTGGGCCTACTTGATTCAAATGTTGTACAACTTCCTGTAAGGTTGTTTCTACAAGTTCTTCCAAATCCCCAACCAGCACTGAGTCTTCCAATATAGGACGATATTTCCTTTTATATTCTCTTCTGGGCAATTCAGGAATAATCGGCAATCCTCCAATATTCTTCACGTATGCCCTAGTGTGTCTCCTCAGATCATTAACAACTTTGTTGTTGATAGAATACAAATGTTCTCTACCCCCTTCTTCAGGAATTGGATTGGAAAACAAACTGCTTCCTGAACTGTTACCGATGGAATGATCTTGGGAAAACGGGTTTCCTTGGCCATCCATGCACTGGCGGCCCTCCTTCTAATGCCAGAAACTGTTGAGGCCTGGAAAATCGCAGGAAAAAACAGCAAGGGATTCTCCCCAATCCACGTTCCCACCTATCCCATGACTGTTTGGTGTAGGGAAACCATCCGGTTTGTGATCCGGCTACTATAGGTCAAGTAATAAAAATAAAAGGTTTTATCGATTGCAGCTCGGTCCACCGTATATATTTTTGTATTTTTTGACTTTATGGATGATATGCAAGTGCCTACTTAACAAGCAGAGTAATAAAGAATGCAAGGAGTATTCACAATGTGATGCGCAGGTTCTTACCTCAAATCTTAAACTCTCAAGCATCTAAATCACACGCACAGGAAGATAATAAATACTAACTAGGCTATCTCTAGAGAGCTAGATATTAATTCATGAGTAATGTAATACTGTTCACATGTTATGGCAAATCACAGATAGTTGTTCCTAGAACCAAACATATAAACATGAATAAAAGTATACACGACAAGATAGCTCATCAACAGGTAAAACTTCCATTACTCGTAGTGGAAAATATCACAGAATATACTAGAGAACATTCAAGAAAGAACATAGGTTCATAAAGTTAGAATGCTCTCATAGTTAATGAAATACAGTCGAAAACGAAATAGTTCCCCTTCAACATTGTTCATTTCATCACATTGAAACATTCCACATAGCACCTTCTCCAACAGGCAAAATTTGCAATTTCTTATTGTAAAACGAAGTAGTTCCTCTTACAAACAATAGTTCACAAAATTTTCCAAGGAAAAAAGCCCCTGTAAACTCTAACTTCCCTATATTTAAATCAAATCAGCCAACCCCTTGGGCTACCCCAACTGTGTGACCTTTGGGCTCCTCCAAAACCGTCTAATATCACCATTTTGTCTCTTCCGTGAGTACTCATGATTCACTTTATGTGTTACGCTTTCAGATTTCAAATTATGAGTATTTAACACAGCGAGATCCGCTCAGTAACTGACGGATCTTTCCAATCCTGGGGTTTTGTCATCATCGATTCTACTTTGTCTTTCATTTGTCCTCCTTGAGATCCCGTTGATTTCAGTACAAACTCTGCCTAACACTGTCTAGCCATTTTTCTGCTGCTTTGTCTCCAAGCTATGCCTTCTCACAGTAGTCATTTGTAAAAATATCTTGAGTCCATCTGCAATTAAACAACATTTATCATTAATTGGGACTGCATTTTTTTTAATAAAATCAAACTACATCAACAAAACGACTAGTCATCAAAGAGGCCCTGTACTGTGCTCTTGTTATGAAAACCTTAACAAGCACCAGAACCACTGTCTCTCCCACACAGGGGTTTAAAACTCACAAAACGACGGGAAGAGAAAACTAATCAGTGACTTAAAACAATAAAACCTCGGCCGTGGTAGTCTTACTCATAGCCGCGTCAGCGGGTCTCAAACAGGCAACGGACTCTGCAAGACCGTTAAGTTTATCGGAGTCGGAAGCCCTAGAACCTAACTCTGGGTGGAAGAGCTACTAGTTGGTGAGTGGAAAGACATTAATGTCAGACAATTAGTGCGTTACACAGCCGCAAGGGTGGAGGAGGAAAGACTACAGACTCCGATCCAAAGGCAAAGCGACGGAAACCCGATAAAGTCTCGGCGGGCGGAGCAATTATATGGCGGATACCTAGTTCGCTTGGGAGCCGCAAGGGTGGAAGATAAATAGACTACATCTTCCGATAATATAAACAATTCAAACGATATGACGCGGCAACGAAGGAGTCACGATTCTTTTATAGAATAATCATCGTTCAATTTCTGCGATAGAGGCTTCCTAAGGAAACATGGCTCCAATACGTTGTTTAAATGGCCTTCGGAATAGTGGCTAGCATGAGAAATAAGTTCCCAAGAAGAAATTGCAGCTCAAAGGGAAACAAACCAAACTCTAAACTCCGTGACCCACAACAGTTTCAAACATAAGCAATTTTTCGAAAAACAGGAAGAGAGTTAACCTCAAAATAGTCCAAAATTAAAGCAAAAACAAAAAGAGTTCATGGATCCAAACGATTCTAGGCAATGCTAAAATTAACAACGGGGGTCCAAAATTTGAAAATTTGGGGAAACAGTTGCAGTTGCAACATTTGGTTAGTTTCTTGTGTTAAGTAATGTAAAAAAAACGACATTATCCTAATAGTAAGAGGAAGAATAAGTCCATCCATGCTTCAAAGACCGCATCTCAAAAAGGGATGACATGAAACTTATGAATTAGATAGGGTATGAAGGCAATAATTGTAAATAAATAATAAAAATATTCATCAGCAATGATACATGTGACCATTTGCTGAAAAAATCCAAAACATTATACCTCAACCTAATGTACATTCTAGCAATAACTATTTATTTACCAAAAACCTTATTATTTAGTGTTCAAACTTCTTTCATACCTTTGGTGTATAACATCATGCTTTCCATCTATGATATGTGGAGACATGTTCTCATAGTGAACACTATTAACTTGCCTAGCATTATGGTAAAAAATTCATACAATATCACACAACCCAAAATACTGTACACTCTGAAAACGTATCCCGACATACACTGGAATTCACCACTCACACAAATATTCTTGCTCTGGACCGAGAGACCTGCACCCAATGATTTAATTGCTTAAAGGAAATATATTTGAAATGGAATTCAAATAAGTTTTAGTAATAGGGCTTGATAACTTTATAATAGATTGGATACCAAAGTAGATATAATAGAAAATGCATAGTAAATTAAATAACACTAACATAATGTAAATGGAAAAAATTGAGTCCTTGTGTGTCCATAGATGCATGTGATATTGATGCCACCAATGGGCCTTAAGGTTGGTCTAATCAAGAGATATTATTTTGAAAATGATGGGAGAGATGATAACCTCTCTACAATGCATGCATTCCTATAAAAACATCATAGACAAAGTTGTTTTTTTCTATGGCAGTTGTTATGGTTGTATATTGGAAATATGAGCAAGAGAGTTCTAAAAATGTACAACTAACATTGCTAGCTTGAAACTGAAGCAAATGCACAACAAATTAAATGACATTAACATAAGTGCACGATAAATTGAAATAGAATTACATACTCTAAAAGTCGCCAATCCTTTTTTTCAAGGTAAAAATAATATTTTTATTGACAAAAAAGGGAGATAAAAATACATTCTTAAGGCTTATCAGGCATAGTGTATAGTTATGTATTGAACCCCATGGATGTAGTGACTACCTATGTTAGAACCAAAATCACTGAGCAATATTGATTTTGTATAAACTTGCATACCTATGTTTCTCTAATTGAAATGACTATTATAATCTAAGTAAATACAAAATAGATGGAAGCAAATACCAATAATCTCATACTTCTTCTAGTAGTTGAGTGAATTTTTGCGTTTCCCCTTCGTTGGTTCGAGTAATTAACATCAATCCTAGGATAAACCAGAAATGCACTTAATATTTACAAGGGATCAACCAAAAACCTCTTTCCCTTCAAGGAATAGTAGTTGTTCAAAAGGCACAACTTTGTAAATGTGGAAGAAATAGGATGAATTCTGTAGATAAATGAACGTAGTTTAGCTATGTCAAGCCACTCCATATGCAATCTCTTCGATTTTAAAAAATGTTAAAGTTTTGGTTAGGTTAGGGTTTGATATGCAAAAAAAACAAAATTTTTATACTTTCATGCATGAGACAGAAATGAAGCAAAGCTAGATTCAAAATGGTACTACTGTAATAAATTTAAAACATAATTTTCATGTCTTTCAACTTTAACACTCCAATGGTCACTATGTTCAAGTTGGTCATTGAGATGATTTACCAATTTCCATGTACAAAACATAAACAACAACAATATTATAATGAAGTTAAACTAATAGCAATGTACAGGAAATAAAGTAGTAATAATAGTACTAGGAAAATAGTTAACAAAGAACGATAATAATGTTGGTGTAGGATTGTTGTGAATCACCTTTATACCTAGATACTTTTAGGTTCATATCCTGTCACTAAAAGGATAAGTCACCAGTGGAACATATGACATACCTTGAGAGAGTAAGGGTTAGGAATAATGTTAGATACACACAGTAGCAGTCAATATGAATTAGTACGTTGTTCCCTAAATCTTGTATGTGTTTTGGATCCCCATCATTTTCTTTTTCCAAAAAGAAATCATTATATTCTATAGTTCAAATTTTGAAATAAAAGAAAACATTCATAAAGTCCTAGGTGGACTCACAAGGAAGGATTCTATAGTTGATCCTTAACATAGTGTAAAAATAAACAGTCCTATGTATTTGAAAAATGAAAGGAATTGCCCTTCAAATTACAAGAAACATGAGTTTGGTTGTTCTAACAATAGGATGTAACAATTCATATGAAGAAGCTCTTACAAAAGGCCTAAGGCTATAATTCCTCTTTGAAATATGTTGGTCTAATCACTAAATCACTCACAAGCATCTCAGGCACTAATTTTCCAATACTTTAGTCAATTTCTTGAAACCCCATTTTGGCAGACTAATAACATCACCCTTAGAGATTGTTCGGACAAACCAATCATATGGTTGGATGCATAGATCAACATTCTATAGTCATATATCCTTGGAATAAATTAATCCTTCAAATAGAAAGGATGGCGTGCATTTTCCTAAGGCTCATTGGTTGGAGATTACAGTTCACAACACAAGTCTAACAACCCTAGAAAAGGTACCATATGAAATTTGGTACTCTAATTTAAGTGTACTCAAATTTTAAAACAACAATAACCCTATGCTATGTCCAGCAAAGATCATATCTATACTTATTTCATGCTTAAGATACTCTAATATTGAATTTATTAATATAATATATAAACTTGGCAAGTATTCTAGAATGGTCACTTAGGAAACCCTAGGTTTTAGTGTGGTTACCATAATAACACATAAATTAAATGAGTACACTTAGAGTAGGGCACCAAAGGCTATGTGGTCTATAGAATCATTCGGCTCATAAAATAAGAGAAACAAATTAAAAACAAAACTAAAATTCACAAACACATATCTCGCACCCAAGTCATCCCGCACCCCCAACAATATTTCAGCTCCCAAACATATCTCTCCATCCTACCTCTAAATTTTCCAGTGTGCTCTCCTATGGAAGTGCCTCGACCATATTTTAGATCCCCAACATAGCTCGCCATCATGTCTCTGATTTCACCACTGTCGTCTCCTATGGTAGTGCCTAGGGATGTAAACCTTATCTATGGATTTTCACTGTCCTAATTAGTATAATATTTCTCATTTCAGTTATAGGGTTGGCCCTAATGTACTAATGAATTCATGCTCTCTACGGTATTTAACTCAGGAGTAAATCTCGTATCAATTGGTCTATAGAATCATTTGACTCGTGGAGCAAGGGGATATTTCAGAGCATCTTCAACATGTAATATTAACATCAAATTATACTCAAAATGACATCAGTAAGTTCAAACCCTTCGTCATTTTTGTAGAAAAAAAATGTATGTATCTCTTCACTTGGGGTTCTAATTTGGGGTTTATGTCCACATATGTAAATTTATCCTACCGGGTCAAGAGAGACCAAGACAAGATACTTAGGCGGATTGACCTTTTGTAGAGGTTGAGGGGTGGACAAGTTATGAACCCATTCCAATTTTGAGTTGCGGGAGATAGTGCCGATCACTATATATTACTAATAAATATGTTGTAGTAACATCTCGATTTAGAATGATGTTTGCCTGGATAGATGCAATCATAAATTTGACAATTCCTTCCTCTAAAATAAAATTCACCATTCCAAATGTATACACAATAAGGACGCTAGGACCAAGCAAAATATAAAGGACCATAAGTCAACCAAAGGGGTCACAAAAATAAGTTAAGACAACCCTCATACCCACAAGACCAAGGTGTACCATAAAGGTGGACAAACAACCCCTTTTACCTATAGGACCAATAAGACCAAGGACTTCAATCTCTTCTCTCTCAAGGTATATTGTCACATTTGTTCCATATATATTTTTATCATCACAGTATAAGGAATACGATCAAAACAGTCTATTCATGCTACATACTTGATTTTGGTTAAAAGCACTTCTAGTTTCATGGGCATGGAACTATACATGAGTTGTGAGATTCAGAGTAAAATGAACATAATATGGAATGCAATACATAACATGAACATAATCTAGAATGAAATTGGAAAAAACATACCTCCCCTCATCACATCCCAGACATTGTTAAATTTGTGTAGTACATGTAGTGCCAAATCATTTGACCTCCATAAATATATAGAAAATTAATACAAGCCATATTTTTACCATTATTTAATAGTCTAAGATGCATTTTTATGATAATTCCAACATACATTTACAATGCTTACCATCACCTTCTGAGCCTTCTTTTTGGACTAGCCCCTCATCATCATGGATTCAAACATGGATGTAGTCGATGAGAACAAACTAAAAACTTGATAGAAAAAACTAACACTCATGAATAATCTCCTCTTGGTTTTGAGAATAATGTATTGGATACATCTAATATTGGAGAAAACCTCCCTTGATCCAGAGCAACAACAAAGTACAAATTGACTTTGATGTTGATCTGTTTGATTGAGGGAGATTTTCTCCAATATTAAACGACTCCAATAGATTATCATGTACTGAACAGGTCCAACCACATGAAGGAAGAATATTTTATGAATCCTCTCCCTTGTTAGAATAATCAACCCATAGTTACCTACCTTAGACATTAATTAAATCATTTTTGTCTTATTACCTAGTGTCCTAGATTCCACTCTATGCTAGTTGCCTTCTACATGTCATAGAAGTCAACAGTTGCTAAAATTGAGTCATGGAGTTCTTGGGAAACCTCTTGGAAACCATATTTATCATGTTTGATTTATTCCAGATCCTCCAAAGCGCATATCTACTTTTTCCGTAAAGCTACCTGTTTTATTGAGAATTAAGGCAAAAGGAAAAGCTAGATTAGGTGTAGTTGACTTGTTTCTTTCCCACGTGATCCTCCATCCTTTTATCCTAATAAAAGCATGTATGATTTGTATTTCCATCCCTTATTATCTTTCCTACTTGACTTTTCCAATTCATGAGCATCTTAGTGGATTTGGAAACTGCTTTATACACCTATGGGGGAGTTGACTAGATTTAGTAAGCCTACTTTTTGACTATTTTGAATGCATCCTTATGAATTTGAATCTCTCCTATAATTATATATTGAAGCAACCTATTAATTCACAAGGTTTGATATTGTACACTTATTCAATACATATTAGTGTTATGCTCCAATTTCAGTCTCCTTTGATGTTAATTTTGCATGTTTGATTAGCAATTTTGTGAGTGTAATTGTTATATCACTTGGGTTCAATTTCAACATGGTATCAGAGCCTTTGTAGATCAATTTATCTCCTTCCATATCTCTATTTCAAGTTCAACATCTTGACTGGGAGCATATTCTGCTGACTGAAGGGCACAGTTTCTAAGCTATGGACCAATCTCAGAATATAATCTTGACTCCATTTAATTTATTTGAATGGAAATATGAGATGGAGATATTGTTGAGAGAAAAATTTCTCTATAGGGTTAATATGGAAACCGAGGCAGATCCCAATGCCATTGCAAAGAAAATCAAATGGCACAATAGGATGGATGAGGCCCATGGTCTTTTGTGTCTGATCATTTCAAGAGACCTCCTTTTCCATCTTAATGGATTGACATCACCTAATGAAGTGTGGGAGAATCTTGTAGATATTTTTGGTAAGACATATGAGATGAGAGGACATCAAATTGAGAATGAGCTGATATCCTTGAGTCCCAGTAGCTTCAAATCCTTGCAACTCTATTTTTCCAAGTTGAAAGCCCTTGTTTTGTAGCTAAAACAATGTGGGATTGAAAAGAAGGAAGAGAAACTAGTTATGGAAATATTCTCGAAGCTTGGCCCTGACTATTCAGTGTTTGTTTCGACCTTCCATGCCACCAAGTTGATAGCTCAAGCCTCGAAGATGCCTAAGCTTGCAAAGTTCATGGAATCCCTCACATAAGAACAAGGTAAGTTGGTGATGATGGGCGCCATAAAACCTTCCAAAGACCAAGCTTTGGTTGCTGGAGATTCAAGGGTGGATTCAAAAAGAAAGGAAAAACCTAAAAATCCACCTGAGCAAAAGAGAGACAAGAACAAGTCTCAAGAGGAGCCCTAAGGTTCCAAGAAGAACTTCCAGAAGAAGAAGAACAAAGGAGAAATGAGAAAGTGTGCATACTGTAGTAAGGGCTATCATCCTGAGAGCTCTTGTATGAAGAATAAAATTGACATGTTGACCCAACTCCTACAGAAGAATAACATCTCCCTTCCTGGTTGCTCAAAGAAGAGGGAAGGAGGATCAAATTTAGAGGATAAAGAGAGAGTACATGCTTTGGTTTCTGGCACATGAATCTCACCTAGATTCATCATAGACTCTGGAGCCTCTAGACATATGGTTTAGACAAAAGAAGCATTCTCCTCTCTTGACATGTCTAAAGGTCCACCAATAGTTTTGGGAGATGACTCTCTCACTGAAAGTTTGGGGAAACGAAGGATTGATCTTGACCATGGTAAGTTCAATAATGTGTTGTATGTTCCAGGTCTTGCCTCTAATCTCTTGTCAGTGTATCAGATGACTCACACTGGGTCTCCAAATATGGTCATCTTCTCCCCTGATGATGTTGAAATCATTGAGATTTCGAATGGTAAATTCATAGCAAAAGGTGTTGTTGATCACACTTCGAAGGTATACATTTTTTCCCATTTTCTACCCTACTCAAACCCCTATGCTCTTCTGGTTCATGCTAATTAGGCAAGAAATCTTTGGCATGAAATATTTGGCCATATTAACTACAAGTATCTTTCTAATTTGAGTGAAAAATATATGGTCATAGGGTTACTAAAGATCAAGTTTTCCAAGGGAGTCTGTCAAGGTTGTATCCTAGGAAAACACCTAGAGCACAAATTTGAGAGAGCTAATCATGAGAGAACCTATGCACCTCTTGAGTTCATCTATAGTGACATTGCTGGTCCATTTCCTCGTATGTCCATGAGTCAAGCCAAATATGCACTGACCTTCATAGATGAATATTCCAGGTATTGTTGGGTTTACTTCCTAAAGCATAAGTTTGAATTTTTTGACCTCTTCAAAGTCTTTAAGGCCTTGGTTGAAAACCAGTCTGGGAGGAGACTCCAGGTCCTCAGATCTAAAAATGGTGGTGAGTATGTCAATTCTGATTTCATTCATTATTGTAAAGATGCATGTATTCAGATGCAGCATTCGATACCTGACACACCACTGCAAAATGGTGTTGCTGAGAGAAAGAACAAGTCACTGAAGGAGATGGAAACCTGTATGATGGAGGCTAAGACTTTGCCACCAAAGTTTTGGGCTGAGGCTATAAAATGTGCATCCTACATCCAGAATAGGGTGCCTCATAAGCATCTTTATTTTATGGCTCCTTTCGAAGCTTGGAGTGGGCACAAGCCAGATGTGACCCATTTCAGGATTTTTGGCGCAAAGACTTGGGCTAGAATTCCAACTGAAAAGAGGAAGGCTTTGCAGCCCCAAAGCCAAGAGTACCTATTTGTTGCGTATTATAAAGATTCAAAAGGGTACAAGATGATAAAATTGAGCACTAACAAATCTTTCATTGAAATAAGTGTTCAGTTCCAAGAAGATCCTTTAGTAGCAGTTGAAGTTGGAGAGTCTTCTTCACCACCAGATCCATTGATTGTAAGTGGAGAGACTAATGAGTTTTCTGATTCTGATATGTCTGATAATGATGATTTGATTGCATATCCTGATAGTCCTACAAGACCAAAATGGGCAGCAAATACCATTCATGCAGCTGGGGAACTAGCTGGAAATCCTAGTGACACTAGGAGGACTAGATCTTAGTTTGAGAGTGCCCTTTGTATGAAAGATCCCTTATTTGCTGAAAAGTGCTATCTGATGGTTGAATCAGATCCACAGACATATGAATATGCAACACATCATCCAATATGGAAAACATACATGAAAGAATAATTCAGTTCACTCCAGAAGAACAACACTTAGGAACAAGTTGATCTTCCCCCAGGGAGGAAGCTACTTCAAAGTAGATGGATTTTCAAGACTAAGTTTGCTACCGATGGTTCACCTTTGAAATATAAGGCAATATTGGTAGCCAAGGTCTACTCACAAGTACATGGTATTGAATACAATGAAACCTTTGCACCAGTGGAAAAGATGGACTCCATAAGGCTAGCTTTAGCCATTGCAACTTCGAAGCAGTGGGAGGTACATCACATGGATGTGAAGTGTGCTTTCCTAAATGGAGATATAACTGAATGGATTTACATGTAGAATCCTGAAGGGTTTGTTTCTAATCCATATTTAGTGTGCAAGTTAAATAAATCATTGTATGGGCTCAAGCAAGTGTAGAAATTCAGGCCAGCAGTAGATTAATTTTACCCACAACAATTATCAATTGATCATGCAAAATTGCTAACAATGGAGACTGAATATGGAGCTGTAACACAAAATTATATTAACTGAGTGTACAATAGCCAAAACTGTAATAACATAGGTTTCTGAATATATAGAATACATCAAGAGGTCGAATGCATAAGGAGGCATCCAAAACTAGCATAAAGAAGGCTTACTCAAAATAGGCAAATCCCCCATAGGTGTAAAAAGCTGATTCCAAATCCGTCATGGAGCTCACGAATTGGAAAGGGCACATGGGAAAGATAAAGAGTAGTGGAATGGCAGTTCATACATGCTTTTTCATGGAGAAAAGAGTGGAGGATGAAGAGGACAAAAAACTAGTTCACCTCACCTAGTCTTGCTTTCTTATGTGTCTTAAAACACTGAAAAAGCAGGCAATAAAGCAAAAAAAGTAGATAGGCGCCTAGGAGGCCAGGAATAAATTAGATTTGATTCCTAAGGCTTTCCCAAGCGCTACATGAGTCAGATATGGCAAGTTTGACCTCTATGGATAGGCAATTAGCAACTTGCACAAGGTGGGACA
>LPNX010084063.1:5621-16303 GCA_001517045.1 Pseudotsuga menziesii
GTGATTATGCATTGAGAACCAAAACCGCTAACCTATGTGATTCCATTGGGTTCGAGTGGTTACTAACAGTTAGGGAATCATTTAAATACTGATGCCATATGTAGAAAATCTAGGGCATCATCATGTTATTACCATTAGGTAAATAAGGGCCACTAGGGCCAAAGGCCACCATCATGCATGCCATCTAAGCATTATTTAATGATGCATGCACTCGTTTAAGTCTCCATATGCATGCATGTAAGTCAACTGCAAATTAGAAAACAAAGTGACCTAATTAGGTCAAAGATTAGGTTTTTCACAGTTGAAAGTTATAAAAGGAAGATAAAGTGAAAGGAGAATCACTTTTGGATTATTATTGATTTTCGATCTCTTGAGTAGTAGCACAGTGTGCGGCCACAGTAGCTGGGGTTGGAGATGGCATCTTCAGCTAACAGGATTTTGGCAGTGAGATATCTGCCCTAGTCTTCTTCAGGATAAACCATCCAGGTTTGTCACTATTTCTATTGCATTCATCATTATCCAGTGTTCCAGTATATGTCTGTAGGTTATTTGCAGGTTCATCCGTATAGCTAGGGCATTTAGCTGAGAAACCCTAGTCATTCACCAAGACTCTGGATCACTATATTTACTCCGCATGTAGCCTACATCCTCACTAATAGGGTCACTCTACTGCATTGGGTGATTGTCAGCTATTAGATTGTCCATCCAAGGCAGCTAGCAGCAGTCTATAGGGTTGTGAGGGCGTGAGCAACAAACTAGGATATCAATTCGCTAGGGCATCTAGAGAGGTGAAAAATATTGCATGCTCTAGCCATCCTCTCTGGCACAGACACACCTTCCTTTCGAATTATTTCTAGCTGAAACTGACCATCCCTTCAGCAAAAGCATCACACTTGTTTGATTCAGCCATCCAAGGTATTGCAGCAGAAAACAAGGTCATTTCTTCATTAGCTCAGCTCATCTTGCATGTGTATTCTCTCTAGAGCATATTTGGCCAGCTTATTAGTGGTAAGTGTTCATTCTATCCTGCAAACCCTAACCCTAATTTCAGCTATAAAATAGGGAAATTTCGCATGGTAGTTTCCATGCCCGATTGTTTCAGTAAATTTGCATAGAAATAGAAAATATCAGAATTTGGGATATTACAGTGGTATCATAGATATCTTCTTGGCTATATGTGGGATTAATAAATGAGACATAGATGAATACAGAAGGAGACCCTTTTGTAACCTATAGGATAAGAAATAGTAGATACATAGGGGAATTTTAGGATATCCAACTAGAGGATATCAGCTCAAACATGGAACAAACAAGTATACACTCTGATAAGAGAAAAGGAACAGGAGAAGAGGAGGACATGATGGAGCTTTGGAACTTAGTATCTACATTGAAATACTTAGCCAAATGGAAAAAATATGTACTCAATTCAATCAACAGATTATCTGTGAAACCAGAAATAGGTATCAACAGTACACCTGCCTCAGCGGTAGATCAAGGATCTACAAAAAATAGTGGAAAGGTTGCATACACTAATATAAAAAATACATCGCACATATATAGCAGACCTTCCAACAGGCCTACCATGCCTCAATTTTTGGTAGATACAATAGGTGGTCCAGTCATGCAGGTAGAACCTAGCGAACCTTTTGGGGATTATTTCCAGGAATATATATACTTAGGGGATGAGTTTCATGCCACCATGTATTTTTCAGATTTCAACAACATGAAGAGTAGGAATAGGCCCAGGAATTTCAACAAGGGATTCAATCACAACTATGAGTTGCACAAGACCTTGGGCAGGTTAACCATCCCAAACTTTGATGGGAATCACAAAGGTTTAGTGAGGATATGGGTTCAAAAGTTGGATACCAATTTCCAACTCAATCCCATGACAGAGACAGATGCCATTAAATTGGCTACACTCCACCTGGATGGATAATCTCACGAGTGGTGGTACCACAGATTGGTGAAATTGGGTCACAACACCATACACTCCGACAGTGAGTTCACTCAGAAGCTCATGGAGCGGTTTGATAGGAAGGATCCAGAGATGCATTTCAGGGAGTTGGCTCAACTCAAACAGACAGGTAGTGCAGAAGCCTTCATCTCAAAATTCCAAAGGATAGAGTTCATGGTAACAGATGTGTCAGAGAGCAGGTTGACTATCTTATTCACTAAGGCCTTAACAGAGCCACTATGAGGATGGGTGAAATCCAAAAAACCCCTCACTCTGTATGATTCCATTAGTAGAGCTAGAGATATACAGGATTCAGTCCCCAAGAATAGGTTCCCACTCAAAACCAACTTCCTTGTTAGGGACAAGGACAAGAAACCTTTCCAGCAGGATGTTCCCAAGAAAATATGGTTAGACGAGGACACTAGGAAAGACTTGAGGAGGAAGAAACTATGTTTCACTTGTCATGAACCATGGGTACCAAGACACAGGTGTGCAGGGAAGTCGAAGGCTCACTACATCGAGGTATATTTGGACAGTGATGAGGATGACTATGAGCAGGAAGCCACAGAAGAACTACGGGCAGTTGAAGAAGAATCACACCAGGGTGATACACCAGAGGGAGTCATTGCTACATTATCTAGAGTACCAAGATTCCATAATCTCAGGCTCAGAGGAGTAGTACAGGGTCATAGAGTAGGATTATTGATTGATGGGGGAGCAACCCACAATTTCATTGACTCTGCTTGGGTATTCAAGAGAGGTATTCAGATTGAGAAGTTGGAAGGATTCACTATAGCAGTAGCCAGAAACTCCAGCATGGAGTGCAACTATTGGATTCCAAAATTGAATGTCACCTTAGGTAACTATCAGATGACAGATTCCTTCTATGTAGTAGATGTATCGGATACTCATGTAGTATTGGGTATTCAATGGCTTTATTCCATAGGGAAATACACTAGATACTACAGGGAAATGGAAATGGAAATGGAGTTCCAGGGGCCACACGACAAACGGGTATTTTTTAGGGGCATGAACACTTATCCCCCGAAACCGGTCTCATCACAGAAAATGGAGGCACTCCTCTGACATGATGATATAGAATGGGCTACAAAATTTTTGGTCACCTTTAGGAAACCCCCAGAAACTAGCACACAACACCCAAGTGACATTTAGGCCTTGCTATAGAAGCATGAAAAGGTTTTTCGAGACCTTCTATCAGGTAGACCACTAGACCGAGGCTTTGAACACATTATTGAGCTAGAGGAAGGGACACAAGCAGTCATCACCACTCCTTACCAGCATCCCAAAAGATACAAGGATGAGATTGAGAAAACAATTAAATAATCACTAGAGCTTGGATATATTTATCCCAGTTCTATCCACTTTGCATCCTCAGTAGTATTGGTCAAGAATAAGGATGGTACACTCCGAATGTGCATCGAATATTGAGTACTCAACAAAAAGACCATTAAGAATAGGTATCCCATCCCTAGAATTGATGAACTCATGGATGAACTTCAGGGAGCCAAATACTTCTCCAAGATTGATCTCCACTTGGGGTACCATCAGATCAGAGTAAGGGACCAAGACATCTCCAAAATAGATTTTCATTGTCACTATGGTCACTATGAGTTTTTGGTCATGCCCTTCGGACTTACCAATGCTCTAGCCACTTTCTAGTCATGCATGAACCATACCTTCAGAGTTCAGCTATGTAAGTTTTTGCTAGTATTCTTTGATGATATCCTGATTTACAGCAAAACATGGGAAGAGCATCTCAAACACCTAGACAAAGTACTGAGCATTATAGAAGAACACTCACTTTACGTGAAGATGTCCAAGTGTGAATTTGGCATGAAGCAAATGTTGTACTTAGGCCACATAATCAATGAGGAAGAAGGACAGGTTGACATGGAGAAAATTTGAGCTATCGGAGATTGGCCTGTGCAAAAAAAATCACAGAATTGAGAGGTTTCTTAGGACTGTGCACCTATTACCTATGGTACGTTAAGGGATTCTCCCAATTTTTAGCACCCCTCAGAGATCTCACAAAGAAGGGAGCATTCACCTAGACAGACTTAGCACAGAAAAATTTAGAGGAGATGAAGGTTATTATGAGTTCCTATCTTGTTTTGGCATTACCAGACTTCTCAAAAGCCTTTGTAGTAGAATGAGATGCCTCAGGGGAAGGGTTAGGAGCCATATTGATGCAAAATCATCACCTGATTGCATTTGAGAGCCATAAATTTAAGAACTATGAGCACCACTACTCCATATATGACAAAGAGATGCTAGGAATCTTACATGCTCTCACAAAATTCAAATAGTACCTAGTGGGTACTAAGTTCAAAATCAAAACAGATCATAACAGCCTCAAGTATTTCCTGGAGCAGAAGGAACTGAATGAGCACCAGTAGAAATGGGTCAGCAAAGTACAATCCTACGATTTTGAGATTGAGTATGTAAAACGTAAGAATAATGTAGTAGTTGATGCATTATCTAGGCGTCTCGCCTCACTATCTCTCAAGAGTATATCCACAGATTGGAGGGCACTTCTCTTAGTAGAATACTCAAAAAATAAATTCGCTTCTGAATTATTGGATGGACAAATTTAGGATGATAGGTACAGGATTACTGATGACATAATCTATTACAAGAATAGGATATAACTCATCCCAGAATCCAGGTTTGGGGAAAAGATCATTCAGGAAGCACATGACTCTCCATTATCAGGACATCAGGGTTTCTTGAAGACCTACAGATAGATTCGAGAGAGTTTCTCATGGAAGGTCCTCAAGGGGGAAGTTATGGAGCACATATGGGAATGTAGCATCTATCAATAGAACAAGATTGAGAACATCCATCCAACGGTGTTGCTTCAGCCACTACCAACTCCAGAACAGAAGTGGGAAAGCCTCTCTATGGACTTCATTACAGGGTTTCCAAAGGTCCAAGGGAGAGACTGTTTATATGTAGAATTTGACAGACTAACAAAGTTTTCACATTTATTTTCTATATCATCAGATTACTCTGTAGCTCAAGTATCTGAGTTATTATTCAGGGAGGTCTTCAAGCTACATGGGTTACCTAAGACCATTGTGAGTGATCAGGATAGAAGATTCATAGGTGCCTTCTAGCAGGAACTATTCAGATTAGTGGGGACTGAACTCGCTACCAGCATGATTTATCATCCCTAAAGAAATGGACAAACTGAAATAGTCAACAAGTGGATTGAACGATATCTGAGGAACTACAAAACAACACAACAACAAACCTGAATGGCTACACTTAGGAGAGTATTGCTACAATAGTACCTATCACATGTCTATTAGGATGAATCCTTTTTAAGGAATTATATGGCTACAAGGCCTTGGACTATGCAGATTTGGCATTTGGAGACAGTATGGATCCTAAGGAAAAGGATTGGATACAGGACAGTCAAGATATTCTTAAAATATTGAAGGAAAACTTAGAGACAAACCAGAATTAGCAGAAGTTATATGCAGACAAACACAGGATTGAGTGGAGCTTTGAGGTAGGGGATTTTGTATACTTAAGGCTCCAACCTTACAGATGGCCTTTTATTAAGAAGAAAGGAGCAAAAAATTTAAAACCTCACTTCTATGGACCCTACAGAATAATCAGGAAGGTGGGAGAGGTGGAATATGAGCTAGAACTACCACAGGAAAGTAAAATTCACAATGTGTTCCATGTGTCCAACCTGAAAAAGACACTTGGGAAAAACATTGCTCCATCCACATAATTACCTCCTTTAGATGATGAAGGACTGCTGATACTGATTCCTGAACGGATCATACAGACTAGAGAAAGGAAACTCAGGAACAGGGTAATTAGGGAATACTTAGTTTAGTGGAAGGAACTACTGCCAGCGGATGCCACATGGGAAGGGGAACATGTATTGCAGCATCCTAGTTTGCAGTTACTTGAGGACAAGCAATATCAAGCGGGGAGGACTGTAATTTTCTCATCTGATTAGGCATTGAGGACCAAAACCGTTAACCTATGTGATTCCTATGGGTTCGAGTGGTTACTGACAGTTAGGGAATCATCTAAAGACTGATGCCATCTATATAAAATCTAGGGCATCATCATGTTATCACCATCAGGTTAAGAAGGGCCACTAGGGCTAAAGTCCACCATCATGCATGCCATCTAAGCATTATTTAATGATGTATGCACTTGAATATTAGAAAATCATGAAAATTAGAAAATAAAGTGACTTAATTAGGTCAAAGATTAGGGTTTTTGCAGTTGAAAGTTATAAAAGGAAGATAACGTGAAAGGAGGCTCACTTTTGGATTATTATTGATTTTGGAGCTCTTGAGTAGCATCACAGTGTGTGGCCACAGCAGCTGGGGTTGGAGACGGTGTCTTCAGCTAATGAGATTTTAGCAGTGAGATATATGACCTAGTCTCCTTCAGGATAAACCATCCAGGTTTGTCACCATGTCAATTGAATTCATCATTATCTAGTGTTACAGTATATGTCCAAAGGCTATTTGCAGGTTCATCTGTACAGCTGGGGCATTTTGCTGGGAAACCCTAATCATTCACCAGGACTCTCGATCACCATATTTCTTCTGCATGTAGCCTGCATCCTCACTAATAGGTTCACTCTACTGCATTGGGTGATTATCAGCTATCATATTGTCCATCTGGGTTAGCTAGAATAAGTTTAAAAGGTTGTGGGGGCATGAGCGGCAGACTGGGGGATCAATTCGCTAGGGCATATGGAGAGGTTAAAATTCTTGCATGATCTGGCCATCCTCTCCAGCATGGGCACACCTTCCTTTCAACTTATTTGCAGCTGAAACTGACCATCCCTTCAGCCAAAATGTCACACTTGTTTGATTCAGCCATCCGGGGTATTGCAACAGAAAACAAGGTCATTTCTTCATCAGCTCGGCTCATCTTGCGTGCATATTCTCTCTGGAGCATATTTATCCAGCTTATCAGTGGTAAGTGTTCATTCTATCTTGCAAACCTTAACCCTAGAAATTGATACCACCAATAGATGCGCCCTAGTGAGGCAATTTAGTCTATCCCTCCTTACTTGATGATATGTGGGGAGAACACCTTCAACTAAGAATCCATAGTTATTGTAGCTACATAGTTCCTTGTTTCAAAGAGTCTTTGATACCATGTTAAATTTTCTTAAGATATGATTAGATTATCTATGATATTTATTTTAAAAAATAACAAGTACACCAAAATGCATAATATATAAAACATACAAAAGATACAAATATTTTCATCGAGGAAACCATAAAGGAGAAAACCCCGCAAACTTGTTCAAAATAGTAAGATGATCAAACAGAGAAATAAGAAATGTTCAGAAAGTATATTTCTCTCCTCCTCTAATTGTCTCTCGCTCTCATGCACCTTGGAGAGTGTGATGTGTGTATAAATTAGGAAGAGAACCTCCCTATTTACGCCCTTTCAAGACACTAACCAAATATAAGACTTGAGCCTACATGTCATCTCACATGGGGCTTACTTCTCCTAGAGAGACCACAATTACATATTAGATGATGTTAAACTGGGGAATATTTCCCCAAATTACAATGGAGGTTGTACCTCAAGTTCTAAACACAATTTATACATCCCGTAAAGGGGTAACACATCCCCAATGGGGGTACAACAACATACAATGATAATATACATCAAAATATCTTCTGAAGTTACAAATACATCTACATGAGACTAATATGAAACATGGTGGTAATATATGGAATAAAAATGTATTCCTCAACACCATAAAACTAAAAGGAGAACCCTCCCACAAATATGATACAATACTCCTTCAAGATTGAATCCAAAGTCATGGAAACTAGTGATTCAATGGCATGGGAATGCAAGCTTTTCACACATGAGTTTCTTGGATTTTGAATCATAGAGGATATGGAATTTAAATTATAGATTAATACATAATATATGGATTTCCAAACATCATCCAAATGATACAATATCCCTCATACAAATATGGTACAAAACTACTTCAAGATTGAAGCCATATCCATGAAGACTAGTGATACAAGGGCATGAGTATGCATGCTTTTCATACATGTATCTCTGATATTTAGAATTAAAAAGTATTTGGACATAATATTATAGATCCATACATCATATATTGATTCTCGTTCATCATAAAACTCATATAAAGTTTCTCATAAAATACGAATATAAATCTACTTCAATATTGAAGCCAAACCCATGAAAACTAGTTATTTAAGAGCAAGGCGAATGCGAGCCTTTCATACATGTATTTATGAGATTTCAACTTACATAGAATATGGACATGATATTATAGAGACATACATCATCAACCAAATCTTTTCCATCAACTATCCTCGGCAAGGCACAAGAACCGCTCCAACAAGTGCACGATCAAATGAGAGTGTGGGGGAATGCAGAATAAGGAATGAGAGAATGGAGAGACAGATGATAATTCTATTGTATGGACCTTCAACCTGAAAATAAAATTCCTTAATTGACCTCCTATTATAGGTCTGAATTTCCTCTCCATGAAACCAATTTGGAAAGGAATCCAACTCCCTCGAAATTGGTTCACAAGCAGGGAGAGTGAACACTTGCTGTGTAATGAACAAGCAAAAGCTCCCCAAAATTCCAAAGGACAATTAAACAATGATAAAAATATATTATCCTTCATGGCGACATTATTTTATTAAATTCATGATGCCTCCTAGCTTCTAAGGTCGAATTTCCCTCCATGGTCTTCCTCCATCTCATCATAGTGGTTTAGTAACTCCCATGACACTTGTCTTCCTCTTCATGCTCTAATTCTTTCCCCAATTCGAATGGATGCCTATAACTCCTAAATTTTACCTTTTTGTGACTATTTTTATCCCTAACATTCTCACATGTCATATTTTTCATATTTCAGCATCAGGTCTAAATTTGTCATACTTGTCATAGAATATTCCATCATTTGTTGTCATAGAGTGCATAGAAAATCCTTCCAAGAGGCACACCTTGTCTTCCAGTCTCTTCCACTTCCATGGGAGTTAACCTCCTTTACCAATTCGACTTCCTTGGCTCATTATATGATATCTGAAACCAAATTACCATCCAATAATGTTACATTACCCATGTTTTCTAATTTGGATGAAAACCATGCCGCGTTTGCGAGGAATCTCATCACCCAAAGTCTTCACAAGATTCCAAGTTTCTTCATTAACACATGCCACATTATTTTATTATAATTTATCATATATTTGACCCATTTAAATGTGAATATGGTAAACTAATTTCCTTTTGGGTCCCATGTCCCCTTATTACAAAATTTATGTCTCCATTTCAACCTATGGAACTAGTAGGCTAGCGAAACATTATTTGCAAATAGTCTTATTTGGAAATTATTTAATTAGGGACATGACACATAAGATATAAAAATGAATCAAGGGGAATGGTTCAACCCATTTGGAGGATTCAGAAGACCAAGAAAAACAAAGAGAAGTAGAAGAGTAGAATGAAGAGTAAGGGAGAAGAGAAGTAGAGAACTTTGGAAGGTCATCAGAAGTTAATGCCTATGTGAAGAAATTTTTGGTGCATTTTCATGGAGGGTATCTATGGTTTGGGACAAATGTCCATGTCACTGTTGATTTGATTTATCGCACCACCAGCCTCCCCAATATAGGGGTTGATACATCCCAATATTTCTGTGAGAAATACAATGACAAGAAATTGGTAGCGAGAGTATGGAATAAATATGATGTGGTGAATGGAAAATGGGCATAAATGATCAACACTATTAATGAAAAGGTCATTCATGTCACATAAATTTTGTTGGTAGTGAATATCATATGGAAGGATCTCCCAAATTAGTGTACATTAGCGGAGCAGTGTGCAACAGGAGTACAGATGAACTGGTCGTTTTTGTTAAATGATTTGATAGAAGATGTTGTATTAGCGCGAGAGGTAGGGAAGTCATTCACCTACTCTTGTATTCTTATAATCATCACACTAGTTGGTTGGATGGAAGCAACTCATTACCAAGGGATGGAAGTTGACACAGTCAACATCTCTAGGTGCAAGTTATAAGAAATTATGGGCCCTCAAAAATAAACATTGGTATATTGACAACAATGTATAGTTCTACCTATACTTATATGCATTAAGGGATGAAGTAGGGAGGGTACCATGACTCATAGATGCAGCCACAAAGAAACACCACAATATAGCAAGGTTGGTGATGGGAATGCATGGGATACACATCCAGGCGCAGCAAGACCCAGAAAAATAGTTGGTTACGACACAATATAAGATCACTAATGATGAATTTTATTCTATCATAGAATATTGGCCAGTGGAGTGGCAATTTGCAGTGAATGATGAGGACCTATCGGATCTAGGAGATGGACCACTGACGGATTTCCCGAAAGAAACCGAAGTGCCAAATAGTCTAAAGAAGAAGAAAATTCATAGGATGAATCTTCGTCCACAAATCCAATAGAATTGGAGTTGGAGAAGCAGCATGAAGAACCCATAATTAAGCATCTCTTAGAGCAACGGGAATCAAGTAATATGGCGGGGATTTATGAAAAACATATGAAAAAGGTACTAATTGTTATCATTATGATGACAAGCCAGGTTCAAGCAAAGATAAAATGACACGCTACATGGTACTTTCATCAAGTTACAAACTTGTTTCAATAATGTAATGTCCCTAAATCTGATATGCATA
>LPNX010084097.1:0-66527 GCA_001517045.1 Pseudotsuga menziesii
GCATATATGTGTTTTGAGGGCTTCTATCTAGCACATGAGTAAAAAATCAGGTTTTCATCGCCAAATTTGGCCAAAAAGTGTTACACATCTTCATGGAATCACCCTAATATGATTATATTTGATTTTATTTCAAGACAATATGTTAAATTTTATGCGAAGTTGTAATTGATGACTCAGCAACGTTAAATATGTTGAATGTAATTCTAAATATTTTAATTATAAATAAATAAAAGTGGAGACAACTGCTTGTGAGAGCTGTTAAAAGAGTGTTTACTGGTCAAGTTGGTGGAGGAGACTGGGTGGAGATCAAATAGACAAGTGGCAGCATCCTCAAACACATCCAATGTTGTAGGTGGCAACCTCCCTACATTTGGAGTCATGATTCCCCAAGAAAGTGGGATTAGGGCAGGTGGCTCAATTAATGACAACTAACCCAAAAAGACCTAGGCAATCTTAATAAAAATGCCCATTAAAGAGAGCAGGGAGCTGTTCATTTTTCCAGGAAGAGAATCATTCAGATGAATGCACTTCAAAGGATTTCATCGGGAAGGGAATTTGTGGATGGTGTTTGAGGGGTAAATCGCAGAAAGTGATCTAGTGCATCTTTTCAGCTGGAGGATCTTACTGCTGAGTGCAGAGTGATTACTAAGTCCTTGTATTAGTATCTTAGTTTTTGCTCCACCAGTTCTTAGCCAAGGAGACCAGGAAACAGGCTCGGGGGTCATGAGAAGACGCTGTTTGAGTGCTCTCTAGAGTTGGTAGGGAGAAACGCCCTCCCAACGTTGTTGTTGTCCAACTTAAAACAAGTTCTACAGTCTTTTATTTTTCCGTGTTTTAAAGTTTCTATGAGAAATTGAATGATTAGGGAGTGCTTATATGTTTAGTAGTGAACTGATAGAGATTATAATACTTTATTAATTGAAACGCTGAATCTGTATTTGATGAAAAATAATCCTACCTGTGTTTTTCCACGTCTTGAATGGACCAGACTGTACTCTAGCACAGACAGTATAGTTTAAAATAGATGAAGGATAGGAAAGAAATATGAAATGAATAGAGTTATTTATGTTTTTCAAAGTATTGGAATCATTTCATTCTATAGATATTTGTTTTCTGAAAAGAATATTAATCTGCCTAGTTAAGTTTATTGTTTAAACCAGACTATGGTAATAAGAATGCTAGAAAAGAAATAGCCATAATATTTTACTGATAGCAATGTGTTCAAGTAGATAAGTTATTCTTTTACATAGTACTTTCTTTTATAAACTATAATACTAACCTGAAATAGAGGAAATCGAAACATCTCAGATATAATGCTTATTTATTTATGTTAAGTAAGGGTTTAAATATGGTTCTGTTAGTTTATATCTTTTACTAATATTAATAGCTAACTTAACCTGCAACTATTCGAACTTTAAGTAGGGATTGGTAACCTAATTAAATTCTAAAGACAAATTAATTCAAAGATAAGGAATATCTTAATAAAGAACTTATTTAGCTCTCACCGTATTCTTTTATTTAGAATCAAAACAACTAAGATACATTAGTAACATATGCTTTAAGTATTAATAACGAGGAACTATCCTTTAACTTTTACAGACAAATTATATATGTAAAGGAGTAATGACAGGGTTGAAAATCCTCATTTCACTTTTTAGCAAGCTTACAGAAATAATCCTACTGAATAAACTAAACTATTATAGACTAGTCTCAGTCTTTATTAATAAAGTGTATGTTCAAATACAAACTTAAGAAAATATAGTATTCATAGATAATATTATTAACATAAACACTATCGTTTATAAATCAAAAATTCTTTTAACAAACTGAAGGAATCTTTAAAGAAAGAAACAAAGATTATTTCCATAAACCCTAACCTGGAATTCCTTGAGCCACTAAAATAATCTTAAATTCTTTTGACAGTAATAAAAAATAATTAAATAACAATACATAAATTATCTTCTTAAAGGTTAAATAGGGTAAAAACCCTAGCTCGTATTTCTGAGCAAAAACTATCCAGTATTCTTATATATGCAAATCCATTACAGTAGCAACCTAGGATAAGCAATATACTTATTCTTTTGATATAAACATTTAAAGAAAAAATTAATTTATTTACACAGAGATAAAAATACAAATACATAAAGGAGAACGAATTTAAGCTCAAGACAGATTGTCTTAAAGATATTTACATTATATGAACAAGCCCAAAGACTGAATGTAAGTCAAAACATTAACAGAGTACAAAACCTCAGCTAGGAGCTGAGCACCCATATTAAGATATGGAGTATACACAAGTATTAACAAATGATTACAAACTATAAGTTCTTCACTAATACGAGAGGAGCTTTACAAGTCACAACTTAAAGCCATAGTCACCTCGTGAAAAGCAAGGGTGGTAAACTAAAGTAAAAACTTTAAAAACGAAGAACAACAACCCAAGACTGGGTGCGACACAACCATAAATTCTTCCAATTGCAAAAGGCTGTACAAACAGGGAGAACCATGTTCGAAACCGGAGCTTACTGTAGACTACTCGGGGAGCCATTTATGCAGCACGACGGTCAACCTTGAAGACGAGTTAACCTGCATTGTAAAAGCAACAGAGTTAATTAAAATTCAAAACCCTTATGTAGATTGAAAACGTAAATAGTAATGGCAGTTAATTAATAACTTACCCCAGCTGGAAATGAAAATGATGGAACCTCGAAGGAATAACAACACCACAACTAGCATTAAGAAGAGTCAAACCCTCATTCTCGTTGAGGAAGAAGATGTCAGGATTCTGGTGCTTTTTACACTAACAGCAGGGGTATAGGTAAGCCTGAGCAATGGCTGCGAAGGAGTCAATAAGCATGGAGTCGGACTGACACCAACACATAAGCAGGAAAACTAAACTCCAAAACCCTACGACGAAGGAGCTTCACAATCACACACAATAAGCTCAAACTTTCACTAATGACCGACCATGATAGAAGGACAGTAAAATAAAACAGTGTTACAGGCAGGCCGAAATGCCGTGTGCAAGGAGGGTAGTGAACTTTGACCAAAATAAAGAAATCACAGTGGAGGCGAGCAAAAGAACCCAGTTCAAGGGAGTAAGACATGACAAAACGCAAGTGTTGAAGCCTCTGCAGCTAAAATCCACTCACGGCCGCCATGGGAGTTGCAAAACAGCCCAAAGGGCCAACGCAAATGTCGGAACTCAATTAAGCCAAGGGTTAGGGTTGACAAGCATTTATATAACCAGTGCATGGCCAAGGAATTTCCACATGGCCACAGTAATATATTCATGCAATGGGTCGACTTTCCATAGTCACCTACATTCAATAATCACCACTTATTATCACTTCAAATGATTTAATCAACAACACATAAAACTATAGCTTGCATGGGTTTCACACTTTACTATGATTGTTTAAATGTATAAGTATGTAGCTCATCATTGGCGAGGTATACAACGTTATGATAACGTTGACATAACATATATTATAACCTTATAGCCTCGTGACCCAAAAGAAGACCTTGCGTAGTTTTATTGTTAAACAATGTTATAAAATTCCAATAGTAAATCTTGTGAAAATTGTATATTTACTATATAGTAAGTTTATACTAATATTCAACATAAAAAATGATAAAAAGGTTACATTAACATTGTCGTTAGTAATGTACATAACACATATGTAGGTATTAATCCTTTTTAGAATAGCTACAACTTATCAAGCTTATAGTAACCTCACTATTGCGAAATAGGTGGTGTAATAACTAAGTTGTTACCATTACTAATTATAGACCATTATGAAATCGTTGGCATAAAAATAGTCTAGTTAATGGTGTAAGAATAACTATCTAGTAGTTACATATTCACTTACATGGTGGCATGAAATTATTACACAACCTACAAGTTGGGAGCTTTGCCTAACATCATTTTGGGTAGGTTTATAAATACCTTGTAAGTGCAACATTAATAAAACCTTATTTGCTGACAAACAAATAGTTTATGCATTTTTTTTATATGTCTGAGAAAACTAGCAAAGTAAGTGTTAGCAAACTGTGAATGGCAAAGTGAATTGTAAGATCATTCCTATGGACTCTTTTTTAATTCAGAACATTGAGAGCTTATCTTAGAAATTAGTTGTTTCACTTTACTTGGAAAAATGGCTTTATGTCTTGACCAAAATACTGAGATTAACATAAGATAAAAAGAATGACTCTATAAGAAAAACACCAACCTTGGAAGCGGTTCAGAAATAGAACTTGATGTAAGAAATGTATTATAGAATCACTAGAATATGCATATTAAAAATTAAGATTATCAAGCAGATAAAATAAATCGTTCAGAACCAAAGGGAGTGATATTGTTGCTTCTTACTTTACAGAAGGAAATACAATCAGTTGAACTTTACTTACAATAACAACTGAAGAAAATAGATTGATTTACCTTACGGAAGTGGTTTGGATTACAACAGCTTATCTACTAAGCTTATTGATTTTGGCAACTAGATTTATTACTGGATGCTTTATGAAATCCAAGACATTACTCGAACATTCTTACCTGTAAACCTGTAAGAACAAGTAATCCATCTGCGTTAGCATAAAAGCTAAGTAAGCCCAGGAATTCAAAGTCAGATTCCACCTACTATCATAAATAGAACTCTTCAGTAAATTGAATGAAGAAATAATGCGCAAGTTAAACTGAACATTGTATTAATAAGAAAACTGCTGAGTTAACATAACTGACTTTTTGCAAACTAATCTATTAACTGTTCCTTTTATTGCTAACCGTTAGCTGTTAGTAAATTGTAGTCTCAACATTTTATATTGTTTCGAAATTTTAAATTTTTGTGAAAATTTGGGGTTTTGACATATGGTATCAGAGCACAAGGTTCAAACACTAGGCCTTGATGAAGCCCAACTAGCTTTCATGAAACAGTAAACTAAATTATTATGCTGACGTATTTTATTTTAAATGTTATTCAAACAGATAATTGTTTTTTTCTTGAAGTTTAATAGACAGGTATGGAAAGGTTGGAAGAATATGCAGAGGAGGAATCTCCAGTTACTGAACCAGGAAATTTACCAAGAGATCCTATACTAGAGGATTTAACTACCAATGTCTCAGAGTTGTTACAAACTGTAAAAGATCTAAAATCTGAAATGAAGTTTGTAAAACGAGAAAATGAAAGGATTTTGAAGGCTCAAGAAGAGTTGAACTAGATCATAACTGAAAAGTTTCAAACTGAGGGAAGGGGTAGAAGAACAGAATCAAAAGATACAAGTCATCAACATAAATCTAAAAGGATGAAACATACTAAAACTGAAAGTAGTTCATCTTCTGAGGTGTTTGGTGAACAACTAAATTACCATTCTACTAGTGACAGTAGTGATGATAATCAGTTTACTAAGAAGAGGAGATACAAACCTTATGAGGAGATTTTCAGAGAATTCAAAAAAATAAAACCACCAACCTTTAATGGAGAGACTGAGAAGGGGGAAGAAGCTGAATCCTGGTTATCCGGGATGAAGAAGTACTTCCAAATGTACAACTATTCTAACCAGTTAAAGGCTAGAATGGATATTTATAATCTCTTAGAAAAGGCTAACATTTGGTGGCAGGATTTGAAAAGAGTTAAGGGAATAAAATAGAAGAATGTTAACTGGAGTACCTTTAAGAGATATTTTAAAAAGAAATTTCTGTCTGAGCAATATGATGAGGAGAGAGCCAAAGAGTTTTATGAGTTGAAGTTAGGATCAATGACAATGAAGGATTTGAACAGCAAGTTCTTAAGTCTACTTAGGTATGTACCATACCTTGTAGATGAGAAACCAAAGGTACAGCGATTCCTTAACTGTCTACCTTATCAGATTAAGGACATGATTGAATATGACAATCCAAAGAATTTAGAAGAAGCTATGAGGAAGGCTAACTTCTATTTTGAACAGAATCAAAAGAAGGAAAGCTTGGCCAACTGGAAAGCTAAGAAAAATAATAATTAGTTTGAACAAAAGAAGAAAGATTTTGTGCCTAACAGAAATTTCAAAAACAATAAGGCCAAAAATTATTCTAATAACAAGAATTTCCAAGGAAACAAGAGCAATACACGCAACAATCAGAATAATTCTAAAGGTAAGGAATTTGCAAATAATCATGGAAACTTTACCAAGAACTTTGAGCGCAAAGAGCCTATTAAGTGCTGGGAGTGTAATGGCCCACACTATGCTTCAGTTTGTCTTAATCGGAAAAATACTGTTAGCAACATTCATACTATACAGAAGGAGATGACCATTGGGGAACTAGCAAGGACCATGCCCAGAACCAACATAGCCTTGGAGAATCGACAAGTTGAATATCAGACTTCCATGGTGGAAGTAGAAAGTATGATAAATCAGACCCCTATAACTATTTTGATTGATCCATGAGCTAGTCTCAGTTATATTGCACCTAAAATAGTAGAAAAATGTAAGTTATCTGTTGAAAATTTTGAGAATTCTTGGTTGGTACAGTTAGCCACTGGTGCTAAAAGAAAGGTAACTTGTTTTGTAAGAGAATGTGCAGTGGTTATGGATCATTTGAAAACTGTTTTCAAGCTTAATGTTTTGCCTCTTGGTTCGTATGATTTGTTGATTGGTATGGACTGGTTAGAACAACCTATAGTAATTCTAAATTGTTATGATAAAACCTTCAAATGTTTAAACAGTGACGAAAAACCAGTAAGTGTTAAAGGAATTGCTAGAAAAACTACTGTAAGGCAGATTTCTGATTTACAACTTAAAAGAGCTGTTAGGAAGGGATGTAAAGCTTATGCAGTAACTTAAAAGAGCTGTTAGGAAGGGATGTAAAGCTTATGCAGTAAGTTATCTGTTGAAAAATTTGAGAATTCTTGGTTGGTACAGTTAGCCACTGGTGCTAAAAGAAAGGTAACTTGTTTTGTAAGAGAATGTGCAGTGGTTATGGATCATTTGAAAATTGTTTTCAAGCTTAATGTTTTGCCTCTTGGTTCGTATGATTTGTTGATTGGTATGGACTGGTTAGAACAACCTATAGTAATTCTAAATTGTTATGATAAAACCTTCACATGTTTAAACAGTGACGAAAAACCAGTAAGTGTTAAAGGAATTGCTAGAAAAACTACTGTAAGGCAGATTTCTGATTTACAACTTAAAAGAGCTGTTAGGAAGGGATGTAAAGCTTATGCAGTAACTATAATTGATGAAGAGAGTCTAATCAAAACAGATAAGTTAAAATTGGAAGATATACCAGTCTTAAAAGAATATATCGATGTATCCCCTGAAGAAATTCCAAGACTACCTCCGAAAAGGGAATTGGATTTCACCATTGAACTGGTACCGGGTGCAGTACCTAGTTCAAAGGCCCCGTATCGAATGAACATATTGGAACTTAATGAATTAAAATATCCATTAAAAGAATTGATTGATAAAGAGTATATTCGACCTAGTGTGTCTCCCTGGGGGGCACTTGTCATCTTCGTTAAGAAGAAGGATGGAACTATGTGACTTTGCATAGATTACCGTCAGTTAAACAAGATGACCATCAAAAATCGATATCCGTTGCCCCGCATAGATGATCTGTTTGATCAACTACGTGGAGCCACGGTGTTTTCAAAAATAGATTTAAGGTCTGGATATCATCAAGTGAGGATTAAAGATGAAGACATCTTTAAGACAGCTTTTAGAACAAGATATGGTCATTACGAATTTGTCGTAATGCCATTCAGGCTTACTAATACCCCAATTGTTTTCATGTGTTTAATGAACAATGTTATCCATAAGTATTTAGATACGTTTGTGGTCATGTTTATCGACGACATTCTAATCTATTCAAAAACTGAAGAAGAACACAAAGAGCATCTAAAAATTGTTTTGCAAGAGTTGCGAGATCATCAACTCTTCGCAAAGTTTAGTAAATGTGATTTCTTTAAGGATAAGATTCAGTATTTAAGTCATGTGGTGACCAAGGAAAGAATTTCCGTAGATCTTGAAAAGATAAGGGCAATCGAAGATTGGTCGGTTCCTAAGGATGTGACGGATGTTCAATCTTTTATGGGTATTACCGGTTACTACCGGAGATTCATTAAAGGTTTTTCAAGGATTGCAAATCTGATAACTTCCTTGCAGAAGAAGGGAAAGAAGTTTGACTGGAATTAGAAATGTGAAGAAAGCTTTAAAAAGTTAAAAAATTTATTAACTAGCGCACATATTCTAAGAATAGCTGATCCTAATAAATAATTTGTAGTGTGCACTAATGCCTGTAATGATGGCTTAGGCGGTGTTCTGACTCAGGAATGGCATGTTATTGCCTATGAGTCAAGAAAGTTAAAAGTTCATGAAAAGAATTATGCAACATACGATCTAGAATTAGCAACTATTATACATGCTTTAAAGATGTGGCGACATCACCTAATTGGCAGCAAATTTATTTTAATGACTGATAATAAAGGATTGAAGTATCTTTTAGATCAGCCTAATTTAAATGCTAGACAAGCTAGGTGGTTAGCTTTCTTAAGCAAGTATGATTTTGAAATTCAGTACATAAAAGGTAAAGATAATAAAGTTGCTGATGCATTGAGTAGAAATGCAAGGCTGAATTTTGTAGCAGCCATCAGTACTTATGTTACAGATTTGGATGAATAGCTTAAAGAAGGAATAGAACAGGATGAAATTTACCAGAGTTTGCAAGCTAAAACTAAAGAAAATCCAACAGAAAGCTTAAGTAAAGGTTACAGTATAAATGCAAAAGAATTTTTAATGTATAAAGACAGAATGTTTGTGCCTAATGTACCTAAAGTTAAGCTGTTAATTATGGATGAAATACATAAAACTCCATATTTAGGCCATCTAGGTTATCAAAAGACTATAACTATGTTAAGAAAAGAGTATTTTTGGCCAACTATGAAAACTGAAGTGGAAGAATATATTGCTAGGTGTTTTGAATGTCAACAAGTAAAAACTGAACATCAACACCCAGCTGGTTTGCTTCAGCCATTACCCATTCCTAGCTAGAAATGAGAGATAATTAATTTAGATTTTATTACTAGGCTACCTAGAAATCAAAATCAGAATGATTCCATCATGGTAGTAGTTGATAAGTTAAGCAAAGAAACTCACTTTATACCTGTTAAAACTACCTACAAAGCTGCCAACATAGCTGATATTTTTCTAAAACAGATTTTTCGATTGCATGGAGTATCAAAAGTCATTATCTTAGATAGGGATCCTAAATGTACAATAAATTTTTGGAAGTCTTTGTTTAAAGGGTTAAACACTACATTAAATTTTAGTACTTCATTCCATCCTCAAACAGATGGACAAACTGAAAGAGTGAACCAAGTACTAGAAGATCTATTAAGAATGTATGTGAAAAACCAGCCAGGTAAATGGGAGGATTATTTGCATTTGGTGGAATTTACTTATAAGAATAATTATCAGACATCAGCCAGATTTAGTCCTTTTGAAATTTTATATGAACGAAAATGTAATACTCCTATTTCTTGGAGTAATCTTGTGGATAGATTGGTATTAGGTCCTGAACTGTTAAAGGTAATGGAAGAAATTGTAAAATAGGTGCAGGGTAATCTGAAAGTGGCACAGGATCGACAGAAAAGTCAAGCAGACTTAAAAAGAACTCAAAAGGATTTTCAGGTAGGTGAACATGTGTTCATCAAGGTAAGGCCCAAAAAGAGCTCTCTGAGATTGGGAAGTTGTGCAAAATTGGCACCTCGTTACTGTGGTCCATTTGAAATTCTGTCTATAATTGGACAAGTGGCTTATCAATTAGAATTACCACCAAATTTAAAAGTACATAATGTCTTTCACATTTCTATTTTAAAGAACTATGTTCATGATGCTACTCATGTCATTCACTGGAATGATGTACAGATGGAACCAGAAGGCGAATTTCTGGTGGAACCGGATTGTATCCTCGGGTGGAGGGAGATCACACTTCGGAACCGCACCATTAGACAGGTGAAGGTGCAATGGAAGAACTTTAGTCCAGAAGAGGCCACCTGGGAATTGGAAAGTAAAATGCGAGATGCATATCCAATTTGTTCCAGAGGAGTTCTGAGGATGGAGAATAAATAACATCGAGGACGATGTTATATTCTAAGGGGGTGTGTATGTCACATGCCCCAATTTTGCAAAAATAATATTATTATTGATTTTATTTCAAGACAGTATGTTAAATTTTATGCTAAGCTGTAATTGATGACTTAGCAGAGTCAAAGATGTTGAATGTAATTATGAATATTTTAATTATAAATAAATAAAAGTGGAGATAACACCTTGGGAGAGCTATTAAAAGAGTGTTTACTGGTCAAGTTGGTGGAGGAGACTAGGTGGAGAGCAAATAGATAAGTGGCAGCATCCTCAAACACATTCAATGTTGCAAGTGGCAACCTCCCTATATTTGGGGTCATGCTTCCCCAAGAAAGTGGGATCAACGCAGGTGGCTCAATTAATGACAAGTAACCCAAAAAGACCTAGGCAATCTTAATAAAAATGCCCATTGAAGAGAGTAGGGGGGCTCTTATTTTTCCAGGAAGAGAATCATTCAGATGAATGCACTTCAAAGGATTTCATTGTGAAGGGAATTTGTGGATGGTGTTTGAGGGATAAACTGCAGAAAGTGATCTAGTGCATCTTTTCAGGTGGAGGATCTTACTGCTGAGTGCAGAGTGATTACTAAGTTCTTGTATTAGTATCTTAGTTGTTGCTCCACCAGTTCTCAGCCAAGGAGACCAAGAAACAGGCTTGGGGGTCCTGAGAAGACGTCGTTTGAGCGCTCTCTAGGAGTTGGTAGGGAGGAACGGCCTCCCAACGTTGTTGTTGCCCAACTTAAAATAGGTTCTACAGTCTTTTATTTTTCTTTGTTTTAAAGTTTCTATGAAAAATTGAATGATTAGGGAGTGCTTATATGTTTAGTAGTGAACTGATAGAGATTATAATACTTTATTAATTGAAATGCTGAATCTGTATTTGATGAAAAATAATCATACCTGTGTTTTTCCACGTCTGGAATGGACTAGACTGTACTCTAGCATAGGCAGTATAGTTTAAAATAGATGAAGGATAGGAAAGAAATCTGAAATGAATAGAGTTATTTATGTTTTTCAGAGTATTGGAATCATTTCATTTTGTAGATAGTTGTTTCCTGAAAAGAATATTAATCTGCCTAGTTAAGTTTATTTTTTAAACAAGACTGTGGTAATAAGAATGCTAGAAAAGAAATAGCCATAATATTTTATTGATAGCAATGTGTTCAAGTAGATAAGTTATTCTTTTACACAGTACTTTCCTTTATAAACTATACTACTAACCTGAAATAGAGGAAATAGAAACATCTCAGATATAATGCTTATTTATTTATGTTAAGGGTTTAAGTATAGTTCTGTTAGTTTATATCTTTTACTAATATTAATAACTAACTTAACCTGCAACTATTCGAACCCTAAGTAAGGATTGGTAACCTAATTAAATTCTAAAGACAAATTAATGCAAAGATAAGGAATATCTTAATAAAGAACTTATTTAGCTCTCACCGTATTCTTTTATTTAGAATCAAAACAACTAAGATACATTAGTAACATATGATTTAAGTATTATTAACGAGGAACTGTCCTTTAACTTTTACAGACAAATTATATATGTAAAGGAGTAATGACAAGGTTGAAAATCCTCATTTCACTTTTTAGCAAGCTTACAGAAATAATCCTACTGAATAAACTAAACTATTATCGACTGGCCTCAGTCTTTATTAATAGTGTATGTGCAAATACGAACTTAAGAAAATATAGTATTCGCAGATAATATTATTAACATAAACAATATCGTTTATAAATCAAAAATTCTTTTAACAAACTGAAGGAATCTTTAAAGAAAGAAACAAAGATTATTTCCATAAACCCTAACCTAGAATTCCTTGAGCCACTAAAATAATCTTAAATTCTTTTGACAGTAATAAAAAATAATTAAATAACAATACATAAATTATCTTCATAAAGGTTAAATAAGGTAAAAACCCTAGCTCGTATTTCTGAGTAGAAACTACCCAGTATTCTTATATATGCAAATCCATTACAGTAGTAACCTAGGATAAGCAATATACTTATTCTTTTGATATAAACATTTAAAGAAAAATTTAATTTATTTACACCGAGATAAAAATACAATTACATAAAGGAGAACAAATTTAAGATCAAGATAGACTGTCTTTAAGATATTTACATTATATCAACAAGCCCGAAGACTGAATGTAAGTCAAAACATTAACAGAGTACAAAACCTCAGCTAGGAGTCGAGCACCCATATTAAGATATGGAGTATACACAAGTATTAACAAATGATTACAAACTGTAAGTTCTTCACTAATATGAGAGGAGCTTTACAAGTCACAGCTTAAAGCCGTAGTCACCTCGCGAAAAGCAAGGGTGATAAACCAAAGTAAAAAATTTAAAAACAAAGAACAACAACCCAATATTGGGTGCGACACGGCCATAACTTCTTCCAATCGCAAAAGGTTGTACAAATAGGGAGAACCATGTTCGAAACCGGAGCTTACCATAGACTACTTGGGGAGCCATTTATGCAGCACGACTGTCAACCTTGAAGACGAGTTAACCTGCATTGTAAAAAAAATAGAGTTAATTAAAATTCAAAACCCTTATGCAGATTGAAAACGTAAATAGTAATGGCAGCTAATTAATAACTTACCCTAGCTGGAAATGAAAACGATGGAACCTCAGAGGAATAACAACACCATAACCAGCATTAAGAAGAGCCGAACCCTCATTCTCGCCGAGGAAGAAGACGCCAGGATTCTGGTGCTTTTCACACTAACAACAAGGCTATAGGTAAGCCTAAGCAATGGCTGCGAAGGAGTCAATAAGCATAGAGTCGGATTAACACCAACACACAAGCAGGAAAGCTAAACTCCAAAACCCTACGATGAAGGGGCTTCACAATCACACATAATAAGCTCAAGCTTTCATTAATGACCGACCACGATAGAAGGATAGTAAAATAAAACAAAGTTACAGGCAGGCCAAAATGCCGTGTGCAAGGAGGACAGTGAACTCTGACCAAAATAAAGAAATCACAGTGGAGGCGAGCAACAGAACCCAGTTCAAGGGAGTAAGACACAACAAAACGCAAGTGTTGAAGCCTCTACAACTAAAATCCACTCACGGCCGCCATGGGAGTTGCAGAACAACCCAAAGGGCCAACGCAAATGTCAGAACTTGATTAAGCCAAGGGTTAGGGTTGACAAGCATTTATATAACCAATGCATGGCCAAAGAATTTCCACGTGGCCGCAGTAATATATTCATGTAGTGGGTCGACTTTCCATAGTCACCTACGTTCAATAATCACCAATTATTATCACTTCAAATGATTTAATCAACAACACATAAAACTATAGCTTGCATGGGTTTCACACTTTACGATGATTATTTAAATGTATAAGTATGTAGCTCATCATTGGCGAGGTATACAACGTTATGATAACGTTGACATAACATATATTATAACCTTATAGCCTCGCGACCCAAAAGAAGACCTTGCGTAATTTTATTGTTAAACAATGTTATAAAATTCCAATAGTAAATCTTGTGAAAATTGTATATTTACTATATAGTAAGTTTATACTAATATTCAACATAGAAAATGATAAAAAGGTTACATTAACATTGTCGTTAGTAATATACATAACACATATGTAGGTATTAATGCTTTTTAGAATAGCCACAACTTATAAGCTTATAGTAACCTCACTATTGTGAAATAGGTGGTGTAATAACTAAGTTGTTACCATTACTAATTATAGACCATTATGAAATCGTTGGCATAAAAATAGTCTAGTTAATGGTGTAAGAATAACTATCTAGTAGTTACAGATTCACTTACATGGTGGCATGAAATTATTACACAACCTACAAGTTGGGAGCTTTGCATAACATCATTTTGGGTAGGTTTATAAATACCTTGTAAGTGCAGCATTAATAAAACCTTATTTGCTGACAAACAAATAGTTTATGCATTTTTTTTATAAGTCTGAGAAAACTAGCAAAGTAAGTGTTAGCAAACTGTGAATGGCAAAGGGAATTGTAAGATCATTCCTATGGACTCTTTTTTAATTTAGAACATTAAGAGCTTATCTTAGAAATTAGTTGTTTCACTTTACTTGGAAAAATGGCTTTATATCTTGACCAAAATACTGAGATTAACGTAAGATAAAAAGAATGACTCTATAAGAAAAACACCAACCTTGGAAGCTATTCAGAAATAGAACTTGATGCAATAAATGTATTATAGAATCACTAGAATATGCATATTAAAAATTAAGATTATTAAGGAGATAAAATAAATCGTTCAGAACCAAAGGGAGTGATACTGTCACTTCTTACTTTACGGAAGGAAATACAATCAGTTGAACTTTACTTACAATAGCAACTGAAGAAAATAGACTGATTTACCTTACAGAAGTGGTTTGGATTACAGCAGCTTATCTACTAAGCTTATTACTTTTGGCAACTAGATTTATTACTGGATGCTTTATGAAATCTAAGACATTACTCGAACATTCTTACATGTAAACCTGTAAGAACAAGTAATCCATCTGCGTTAGCATAAAAGCTAAGTAAGCTCCGGAATTCAAAGTCAGATTCCACCTACTGTCATAAATAGAACTCTTCAGTAAACTGAATGAAGGAATAATGCGCAAGTTAAACTGAACATGTATTAATAAGAAAACTGTTGAGTTAACATAATTGAGTTTTTGCAAACTAATCTATTAACTGTTCATTTTATTGCTAACCGTTAGCTGTTAGTAAACTGTAGTCTTAACATTTTATATTGTTTCGAAATTTTAATTTTTTGTGAAAATTCGGGGTTTTGACAGAACATGACCACAATTAGAGGGATTTTACTTCCTGCAACAACTAGAAAGTGAAATGCTAATGCTGCCACTTGTCATTTACCCTTCTAGAGTTATTCATTCCTCCTAGCAGGTCAGTGAACACTCTTTAAACAATCTCATTTGGATAGGTGTCTCTCTATTTAATGATTTAAATAAATAAATATTCAATTACAGTCATCCTTGACCAACTTGGTCATAAAAACTTTACAATAACTTTTAACATAATGTTTTCTCAAATACATAATTTTTTTTTCCCAGTTCTAGGTAGGTTACACTCTAGGGAGCACATATCAACATTGAGAACAACCAACTTGACCTATAATGCAATGTTAATTAGAGTAACTAGAGAGTTGAGTTGAACTTCATAGAGCGATGCAAAGACGACTTCCTAGCAATGTGCAATAAAGATGGTAATGGCAGAAACGAGGTTCTTACTCTTGGCATAGTTAAGGCTTCGATAGAGAGCAGGAGTTGAGGCATTTGTGAGCGTCAATGACAAAAGATCAAGAACATTATGTAGCTGGAAAGACAAGCTCCTGAGGTGTGACTGATTTTGGATTTATGTTGATCTGATCACTAGGATGACAATTAATGGGTGATCAATAACCAACTTGTTGGGTAGGCTTTAATGTAGCTTGAGATTCAACGGTCTACTGGATAGCAGCAGTGGCATTTCGTCTAAGTGATGATCAATAACCATCCTGACAATCAATAACCAGCCTGCTAGACAAGCTTTAATGCGACAACAACTAGGCAACAAACCTTTCAATCTCAAACCACTTATGATCAATCTCAAACCGCTTGAGATCCAACGACCCGCGTGAACATTACAATGAAAGATTCCCTCGAAAGGAGGACACACTTCTCCATTAAAGTGTTCGATTGGCGGTTCAAAGGAAGTCATAGATAGTAGGTAGTTGGGACTCCGTACCATTTGTTTAGAGTTATTGTTGTCGACGCACTGGTTAGTTTGTTTTGTCAGTGGCAAATCCACACGCTGAGCACGATGTTAGTTTTAGGCACAGATTTTCGTCAAAAACTAAAAGCTAAAAAAAATTTGGATGAAAAAATTTATTTTCATTTGGATTTTGCAAATTGTTTTTTTTTTAAATAACTTTATAATCTTAAAGTATTGAAAATCTAAATATATTATTTTCTTAACGTTTTAATTACTATAATCTTAGTAAAAAAATTTGAAAAAAATTGTTTTAGGTATTTTTATCTTTATCTTATGAAGTTAGGCAGTCTGGAGGTTTGGAATATCAGCGTTCGGAGGTTGGGAATATTTTGGATGAGCCGGCTCAGGCGGGTGATTGCTTTTGTAAGATAATTAATCGATGTGGGTAACAGTAACGAGAGGGACATTCCCAATTTCCCACACTAAATCAAGGCTCTTGTGGGACCCATTGACAGACTAGTGAGTCGTAGCTTCCCTTGTGGGGCCCACTGACAGAATAGTTAAGGAGGGTGAGGTACTTCTTGTGGTTGTCATCTTTTAAAGTGACGTGGCGTATGGTGTTTTTTAAATGTTGTCGGTGTCCATTTTATGGGAATTTAAATTGCGCGTTAATGATAAACTTATTTTAACTATTCTTGTGGTTGTCATCTTTTAAAGTGACGTGGCGTATGGTTTTTTAAATGTTGTCGGTGTCCATTTTATGGGAATTTAAATTGCACGTTAATGATAAACTTATTTTAACTATCTAAAATTCGTTTAGAGTTAAATTATTTTAACTATCTAAAATTCGTAAATTAGTTTAGAATTGGATGATATGTTTTTTTATTTTATTTTTATGGTGTAAATTTTTTGAGTTATTTGTTACAGAATAAGTCTAAATATTCAATGATTTTGTTCGTTCTTTATTGATTCAACTTTTTCAAAACTCCTGAAAAAAAAAACTTTTTCAAAACTCCAAATGCGCACCCAAATTATGCATGTTTAACACTTTTATGTTATGTAGGATTTTAAAATTTTCTTTGTGCTTAAAAAATATTTCATTTCCACATCAAATCCCATTTGTTCTAGTATTCTGGGTTTATTTGAGTTAAATTTTATTAGATATTTAATACAATGCAATTTGTATTTAGCTTAGGTGATGAGAAAGAGTTGGAAATATTGGATGTCTTGAAGATATTATAAATAGTTGAAACAATTTTTTATTTTTTATATATATATTGGGTGTCTTGAAGATATTATAAATAGTTGAAATAATTTTTTTTATTTTTTTATTACTAATAATAAAAATTAAATTACTAATAAATAATTTTAAATGACTTGTTTTTTTAATAACACTAACAAATCATTACTCATTCAAAAACAATATTTTTAATTGAAAATTAAATTATAATATTTTTTATCATTTTAAATAAATATTACTAATAATAAAAATTAAATTATAATATTTTTTATCATTTTAAATAAATATTTTGAAAATTTCCTAACTCATATTAAAAAATAAAAATTATATTATCTTAAAAATTAAGTATATTATAATATTATAACCGGCTTCCTCTTGATTAACACATAATTCATATTTTCACAAAATATGGGTGATGTGAAATGAATGAAATGACAAGAATTAAATGGAAAATGACATTGTTTTATAATGATTTGAGAAATAACTTATAAATCGAAAGGACATTATTACATAAATGTACATGTATTTCTTATTTTGTATTATAGATATTTTTAAACAATGAGAGTCTAAGCTAAAGTTTAGATGATTTGCATTATTTATTTAGTAAATGTTTTGATTAAAATTTGGCAAAATTGTTAAAATGACAGTTTTTCAATTGTTATAATTGCATAATTGGGGTGCTTCAGGGGTGATCAAGGGCGTTGAATCTATTTTAGCAATCAAAATTCAATTTCAACAATGAAAATAATAATTTCACTAAAAATTCATGGCGAATTCTAGCAAAACTCGCCAAAAAAGTGCAAATCGTCTAAACAATAGCTCACTCCAATAACAAGTGCAACAACATCACGAGGACCCTATCATAAGCTTACAATGTTTAATGTTTTGCATTTTGCGTTAACATAGTGTATGGCATCTGCTTTGAATAAAATATTTCCAATAGTTTGAAATTTTGCACACTAATTGAGCCATTGAAATCAAGCCTGGTTCTTGCGAGAGGATGCCTCAAGAATTGGCTTGGCAATACTCACACCATGCATGAGTCCAACAACGATTGTGATGGAAATAATGATTATGCTAATAAACAAAGTTTGTAATAGTATTCCAATATCGAGAGCAAGAGTATCTAATTAAAGGAGTAATTCACATGGTAGCTAACGCTCAACAAAGTCTAATATATAGTTATGTAGCAAACAAAGACCAAGTATGTGGCTTTCAAGTGGTTGTGCATGCTGCAAAGTGTCACTTCAAATTATAGTAATGGGTGAGTTTGTACATATGATACCTTCAAATAGCCACATGTCATAGTAAGCTTGTCATGGTTGCTTTGTGTTCTTCATGAAGTTATCAAATGGCAAGAGCTATTTATTGAGTTGGAGAGCATTTAATGCAGTTGTAGCAGGCTTGATGACCGTTGAATTTAGAGCAGCTCAAGATTCAACGGTCATCAAGCCTACTGCAGCAGCATTAAATGCTTCGCAGCTCAATGGATAGCTCTTGCCTTATCAAACGACTTGAAGAAGCATGGAGAAACAAATTACTATACTAACGAGAATTTTGACAAAGTACACTTATGGATGAAGGTAAAACAAATTATGACTATTAAGGTACAGGTTGTTACCAGCCAGGCCTGCCAACTCCGAATAGCTTTCGAGTCGTTATGGCTCCAAGAGGCTTCAAGGTGCTTGATTTAAGGTGACTTGAATATGTGTTCTATGTTGTTATATACTACCGATATCCCTGGGCTTCATCAGCTCGCCAATTTGGCATTGAAGACTTATGTTAGGAGGTATGAAATTTGAATCATGCATGACTATTTAGAGTTCATTGAGTTACAATTTATGATGTATGAAATAAATCTAAGCCTATCATAAGTACTCATTCAAATCGCAATCATATTTTTTAATAACAATGGAGCTATTAATTTCAAAGTAATTGGATTTGGAAATGGAATTTTTATGTTTATGTTTTTTTCAAAGTAATTGGATTTGGAAATGGAGTTTTTGATGTTTATGCTTTAAGAATTGTTTTGATGTGTATGCATACCTTCAAAAGCACAAGTGAAAGATGGCATTGAAATACAACAGGCATTTTCAATCAAGAAAATCACCTTACTGTGCTTTATATATTTAACCATGATGGCATTACTCCCAAGGGACACTACCATTGTAGCCACCATCAAAGGGGAGACAAATGATGATTCAGAAGCTGGGGAAGGGTGAATTCATGTAATTAGTTGGTACATATGACAGTAACATTGTAATTTCATTATTTTCTTCTTAGGCATCCTGATATATGCTGCTTATTCGATTTAACTAATTGATGGTATTAGCTTTGGACATTATAGTCAATATCTAGGTCCAGTTAAAGATGTAACCCATCCATTGTGTCACAAACCCTAGAAGTGGTATGTCAGTGCTTATCACGAGGCCCCAAATAGCTTGTTTCTTTTCCTAATGTCAAGCCCCATATTGGTATCTTGGCTCAACTATTCTTCTTGTTTTTGGCTCAACTATTCTTCCTGTTTTTGGATCATTTTCAGTGAGAGTTTTTCGGTAGAGAGAATGGATTTCCCTCAATGACTAGCACTAGTTCACAACTTTCACAACTAATTCACAGGGTCTGAACATAACTATCATGGAAATGTATGCACACAATTATTGAAATGATAAATAAGTTCATATAGAAGCAATGCTACTTGAATATTCAAGAACGATCGAATTGAACTTTACCTGTATTGTCTTTGTAATCATTTCCTGTAAGATCTAGTAATCTTGACCATGCAGTAAGTTATCACTGTAAGAAAGGATGAAGTGAAGTTGGGATCTACCTATAAATAATCCACATAATCCAGTATGATTGAAGCTACCCAATTGATTATGATGCAATACCTGGCCTATGTCATTAGACCATGGAGTAAAGTGTTGGAAGATTCCATCTGCTAAGTGTTGAGAAGGTTGGTCGTGAAGGCATTGGAAATGAAGATGGTGATGAGAAGGGTGGTCACGGTGGTAGTAAAGGCGGTGCTTCATTTAATTCATTTTTCAAGGATTTTGTGAATTAATTCAGTTGTATTTGATTTTAAACTTAGGTATTAAATTAGTTAAGTTGTATTGAAGCTTTACATTGTTAAAAGATTAGGTTATTATGTGACATTTTGAAACACACAAATCCAACATAGATTGATGTGAAAATGTTAGACAAAGATTGATTAAAAACTTAGGTTACTTTGTGCCATTTTGCAATGCACAAATCTAGCAGAGGTTGATGCAAAAATGTTAGAGGGAGATTGATCAGAAAATGTCAAACACCCATCGAAGGAGTTAAAACATTATCAGACGTACATCGAAGAATGAAAAGTTTCTATGGAGAGGGATCCATTCCCAATACCCAAGCCATGGTCGTGGCAATAACACATCAAACTGTAATCCAATTAGATTGCAAGAAAATTCCATTTTATATTAAATAATAGAAAATTAGTTTGAAAGTTTGGATAAAAGGGTATATTGCATTACAGTCAATGCTAACTAATGATGAGTGAACGACGAACGAAAATAATAGTACCAGGTGGCCATCCGCATGGACTAATAATATAATATTTTTTAAGGTAATTAGAAATGAAAAAAACGAACCAAGTTACAAGTTACATTTTTGGTTATACTTAAATTTTATTAAGGGCATCTTAAGGTGTTTCCTTCGTAGGGTATGAGGTTGGGAGCTAGTGAGAGGTCTCTTGGATGACTCGATGGAGACCCAATACTAAATTTGTGGGGAAAATTTAACACCCTCAAAACCTTAAGTACTTCATGCTAGCAGTTCTATTCCCATTGGGGAAAATGCTCTTTTATACCAATCGGTGAAGCAACCATACACAGTTATGACATTAAGAAAAATAAAGAAAAAAGATGTTTTCTCCATAGAATTACATTTTCTCTAAATCACTTTATATTTATTGTTTTTTGTTAAATGACAAGCATTGCATCCTCAACAACTAATAAGCATATTCTCCATTTATAGTTGAGTAATTTCAGTGCTCAAGCTTATTCCAAAGTTCTAATATCCATATCCATAGTTCAGAGATCAATCCTTGTAACAAACTCATAGGTGGGATCACCCAACATACAAGACTTAGTAAATAGTTGAGGCATTTAATCATTCATAATGAGTTGTTTCACTACCATCTTGTGCTCTTTCAACTTGTCCATAAAATCTTTATTCTTTACTTCCCTTAATATGTACACCCATAAAACGAACTTTGGTCAATTGATCCACTTGTATTTGTGCATATGAGTAGGTGGTTTTAGCATCAAAATATCTTGAATTTGAGCTTGAAGCATAGCGGAAAGTAATGAAAAATATTTTACCACTACCAAGATGTTGGAAACACAAAAGATATCAAAGACATCAATTACCAGTGTACACAATGTGGTCGGAAATTTTAAGGTTGTACTCGTTCCTCTTTCTAAATATTAAAGAATTGGTTGTTCAACTAAGTTGGTGTCACCAAGTGGGTGACTTTGGAAAAATGGGACACTCATCCTTGACCATTCTTCCACATAGATTTGGACAAATACTATTTGACTCAACTTGAGAAACTTGTAATGGGAAAATATATCAAAATGCAAGAAGCCCAATTTATTCTAGTACCCAAGTAATAAATGAAAATGGAAGGAATAATCAATTGAATTAATGATGGCCAAAACTTATTAGTCAATAAAAAATTGGGGATGATGCAATACTTAAGCTTCCCAATTTTGATCTTTGGTATGTAATAAGTCAAAATATATAACCATTGTAAATATGCCAAGTATTAATTTCTAGTGTGGAGCTCGAGGCTAAGGCCAAGTGAAAATTAAATCCTACATTTTTAATTGTCAGCCTTAGAGCTCATATTGACATCATCATCATGTTTTTTCAGGTATTTCTTGTTTTTGGGGTAGTGAGGTCCGTCAAAAGTATGCAGTGTGGGTACTTGTTGGATGCAGAATCAAATTCCGCATCCAACGAGCTCTCTTGATCGAAATTTGAGTAAAAACAGGGGGAGATATGTCGAAAATACAAACACAAAAAGCAATTTTTTTTTATGACAAATATGTCAATTCAACCATTATGGTTGACTCATTTTATTGGAATTCTATTGGTTCTTGAATTCCAACTCACAAGAACTTATTGTNTAGGCCCCAAATTTCCTCTAATGATTTCTAAGGTAACCTTACAAACCAATCTTTAGGAGGAAAGTTGGCTTCTTTGCTACCAAAGAGCGATCTCTCAATAAATACACACAAAGGCCAGAAATTTCTTTTAGAGAAACAATTTTAATTATTGTGATGAACGAAACAAGTGGGTATCATTGTGCATGGAGTTAAAATCATAAGTCACAACAAATGAAAGTGCTTTGCAATAAAGTTTCTTTACAGAGGCAGGACATTTACTCGTTTACAAACAATTTCTTATTTGTCTGGTGATAGGGAAGAAAAATGGATAGTCCATTAACATGGGCATCAAAAAATGAACCCAATATTAACTTCAGAAGAAAATTGTTTGTGGATACTTGAAATCAAAGAACCAGAGCATATAACTATGAATTATAATTCAATATACTCTGATTCAAGCATGAAAGACAACATAATGGAAAGGAAATAATAGGAAACACATTCACGTAAAGAAAAGAGAGTACAGACTACAAAAAGAACAACATGAGAATCTCCGGTAGAAAAAATGCTTGCTTGGCTATGCAATTTCTATTCACTTTGAAAGCTTTCTTACAAAAATTATTTTTTTCTCATGGGTTCCAATCCTTATTACATTACAAAATCATGCTTTTATACATAAATATTGGTCTTCGAGATGATAACTACCTACATTTGAAAAATAGGCATTTGTAACTACCTGATTACATATGTCCCATAACTTTACAAACTAATCTCCTTAACTATTTAGAAAATATTTAAATTTATTGTAAAACAATCCTTGTCATCTTTGTAGTTTGGGACTTGAAATTAAATTCTTCATTGATGCAATTTGTATTTCATTTTACTGAATTTCTTTATACTCTTCCACTTATCTCCAGATGGGAGATCCAGACTTTCCATCTCCTTTGCAATTACTTTCAAATACACATAATCTATGTAAGAAATAGGTGGCAGCTGAGCACCAATAGCTCTAAATGCATTTATCAACTCAAAATCCACTTCTAGGTTATCAATTATGAATTTTCTAGACAAGGACTGAGTCATGTCTTCAAACTTATTATGATCTAGCCTAGATACAACTAGAAAGGCTTGATACTCTGACCGAGAAATTAGCTTGCCATATTTATCCCAAAAGGGAGGAAAGCTTTTTTGAAATAATTCTACAAATGGGCCTTTAAAAGATTTCACTTGATGTAACATTATATATACCTTTGTTTGAACTGTCTTAATATGTTGATGCTTCCCCGCAACTTTCCTAACCTAAGTGATCACTGCAATTCTGTCCTTAATGCCCGTTCTTCTCAATTCCTCTTGAGACAAAGTGTTAAGGAAGTTTATTGTTTTAGTTGTCTCTGTTGGTTTTCTATTTAAAGCCTCCTTTACAACTACACAACTTTGTCTTGCTGCATTAATTACCATCTCCTTATCCTTAAGAAAATTCAAATAAAGCCTTATATTTGTTGCTTCAACAATAATCATGTCCCAAAGGTGATTCCTAGCTCCTTGTACTAGTAGCTAACCTGTCAATTGTTTGGCCAATTTATCATTTCTATCCAACAACTCCTTATTTTTATTTTCAAAGACCTTTCTTTCTTCTTCCTTCTTTTTAACTGTTTCATCCAAGTTCTGATTTTCTCTTTTGAAGCTCATTATCTCTTTATCTCTCAAAATAACCTGTGACATAGCCTGAACAATAGCTTCAGTGTTTTTTTTGTACTTGGCATCTTTGTCTATATTAGTTCCTTTTTAGTTTTCTCTTCTCTCTCTTTCTCCAAAGCCAACTGGTTTTCATTTAGAACATCTATTTTAGCAGTAAGGAAACCATTTTCCTTTTCCCATTGGCTTTGTTCTCCAGCAAGCTTCAACAACTTAGACTTGCAATCATTTAGCTCTCGAGATAATGACTCTTTCTCCTTCTCTAACTCTGTTAATTCTAAATGCTGAATTAGTTGAGTTGCTGGAATCTTCAATTTCTTTTTCAAGAGTTGGATAGTTTTCTCTTTTTCATCCATAATTTTCTTAGTTGCTTTCCCTTTGTCCATCTCGTTATCCGTGGCTAATAGATCCCCTTGAATCTTTTTTATTTGTTGTTGATGCATTTTATTCTCCACATTTTATTGTCTCAATTGATTATCTATTCTAGACACTGTAGTATGTAACTTTTAAAATTTTAAAGTAGCTTTCATGAGGCCAGTGTAGATAACTTCCCTAGTTTGTTGATTATCTTTTGCAGATTAAGCCTCATTTTTGCAACTCTATTTTGGGTATCTACTACCAAATTCAAAGTATTGTTTGCATGATCCTTTATAGTGACTAATGAAACCTCTTTATCATAAATTTTCCTCACTTTAGAATACAACTTCAAATATTTTTCAGAGGAAACATTCTTATCTTGACCATATGCTGCATGTAAGTCACTCCTGGACTTAAACCTATCACTTGACCCCCTTGTGTTTCTGAAAAATTGTATTCTTGAACTTCAAAGATAGGACCTTGGGTTTTTTCCTTCATTTTCTTACTTCCCACTTCAACTAACTCTTTCTCTGATTCAGTTTTATTCCTCTTTGATGTTTTTGAGTCTTCTTCTTTAACTTCCATAGCCTTTGAGTGGCTTCTTTTACCTTTTATTTTTATTTTACTTGGAGTGGGGACTGCCATTGCTATTGTTTTCACTAAAGAAGATGGATCACTTGTATATTCTCTTTACCCTCCCCATCTGATTGATCGTCCATCAAATTAGCCCTTCCAACTAATCCTTATATTTCTTGATGTTCAAATGCTTTATTCTTATTCGGATTCCTTCTCTGAGAGATGACATGATGTGGATCATAATTAACCTTAGTGTCCTTCATAAAATTCGTATCATGTAAAAGACCCTCAAGTACAGGAAAATTAACTTTATTTTTAATGATGAATGGGCCCACCTTTAATGGAAACTTGATTTCAGAAGCTTTTCTAAAATTTATGAAATGTTAATTTTCCACAATCAATTAATGTCTGATGAACTCCAGGGAAAATATCCTGGGTGTTAGGAATGTTGGCATAATATACGGTTCATGAACAAAACCATAGACTCTAATGATTGTGTATTACTTTAGAAAAAACCAATATCCAACCCTTTTGTCTAGAGCAAACTGCCACATTTCCCCCATTTCTGGAAAAAATCGGAGAAACTTATTCTGAAACATCACTCTATATATTTCTTCCTTTATAAGGTTCATGTAGTTGAAGGTGTTATTCCTGATTTATGAAGTAAACACTATTTCTGGAAATTGTAGGTTTTGTTCATTGGAAAATAAACATCCTAACCAAGTAGGATTGGAATCTGAAGTGTCTAGCTGTGTGGAAATTCACCAGTTGAGGATGAATATTCTCAAATCGAAATTCATCAAATTTAAGACAGGGCAACTAACTTGACTGAGACTCAGGTTGACACATACTCATCTTAAACGATAGACTCGGTAAAAGTTATGGGACAAATATGTCAGTGTCTAGACCCAAAAACGGATTCAATAAGGAAATGGCCAACTGAGATTCTTCATTAAACATACTGATATCAAAAGGAAAAGGTTCATCAGAATAGACACATCAGGTTTAAGACTTCTCGAGAAAAATATTTGTTTCTCTTCCACAAAAACATGTATGAATTGTTCAATTAGGTTTTCCTCGACAAAATCTTCCTCGTTCAAGGTAAACGACAGGGGAACTTCAAGTGAATCTTTGATGAATAGAGCATTATCAGGGAAAAGTATCCTAGACCTAGTAGAGTCCATTACAACTCTTTCAAACAGGGAAAATTTCGACGCACACCAAGCCACAAAATCCGAGAAGTTTAGGGTTTGGTCAGTGCTAAAATGATGGAACTATGATCGGTAAACACCGCACGGATCGACTCCTTGGTATTTAAATGTTTTCAATTTACTTTTAATTCATGGATTAGACCAAAATTCAGTACAATGTCAAATATTTCTCCATCTCTATCTTCAAATATTTCTTCTAATTTCCCAAACTCATCGACCTGTGTTTCAATTTCCCGTCCGCCCTCCATTTTAAAATAATGTAGGTGGGTTAGTTATGTTTCCTACCTAGATGATGGTAGTTGGAAAGGTATTTGTTTGATTTGGATTCCAATGACACTAACACATTTTTCTCCAATGCACAAAAATAAAGTAACTAAAGCACATGCCCCTTTTTCCTTTTTATAAAATTCTCATATGGGCGATTTCAAGATCAGGATGAGTGGTTTTCCCCTACCACCTTTCACCCAGCGGAATGATCCTCCATCCTCCATGTGGAAAGCGGTAAAAATTCAGCTAGGCCTGGCTCAATCTGCCTCTCGTGCATGTTGTGGGTGCAGAATTTATCTCCATCGTAGACCTCATTGTCCCTTTATCTTGAGCCGTCGATCGCACCCACCCTTAAACCCCTTTTATTTCATATTCTGCCGCTCACTTACCCTTCGTCTTATCGCACATATTTCCCTAGTAGATTCAACCTCTTCCATTGATTTCTTTGCCTTTTTATCTTCACCGTTGATCAAACCTGGTCGTTAACTCTCTCCACCGATCATTTCACCAACTTTTTACTTCTTTGTTCCTCGAGCAACTTCTTGCAGTGGATGCAATATCTGTCATTGATCTACCTGCTCATCATATCTAAACCGCCGAACCTTTAATAGTATACCATAAGCACAATTTTCCTTTCTTTAGCTACTTTCTTCCTTTAGCCTATGGTCTCATGGGAAAACAGAAACCGTAGTCTCCTTTTAAGGGCCAATCTTATCATCCCCTCGATCACATTACAAAAATTCTCATATATAAGCTCATTATCTTGTCTTAAGCTCCTCTTCTGACCTGTTAACTAAAATAGTGCTAACATATGGCTTGATTCCATGCACATATGTCTGGAGTTGTTGTATGTTTGTTAACTCTAGTACTCGTGTTGCTAATGCTTCCCATTTGCAGGTGTATTCATCCACATCACCTTTCTGCTACAATATGGTGATATTTTCAAAAAAGTATTTCTCCTTAATATCTTCAAATATATTAAGGAAATCATTCTTGAATGTGTTCCAGTTGTGGGCGCACCTTTTTGTTGTGATCTTCCACCACATATACCAATTGTACACTCAACCATCTAGTTGCATTGATGCATACTTGATCATCTCATCATCAGATAATATTTTATGCATGCACACGAATTCTTCTTCCTTATTGATCCACGCCACACTCTGCTTTGTTTCACCATCGAATTTTGGTAATTCTAATTTAGGCTTCATTTGATATCCCCCCATCGATTGCATTGTAGTTGAGGTTAGTTGGTTGGGGTTTGAAGAATGATTGTGATCTATATCTTCTTGTGGAATTTCCACTTTGAAAGGAATTGATTTATGATAATTTGTGTTTGTTGAACTGGGAAATGACCAGTCTCACATTGGAGAGTCACCATTTTTAGCGGCATCTCTATCCTCAAAGTACTACATGATTTTATGTAATCTGTCTTCTAAGCTTGACCTTATTTCTCTTCTTACTTCCTCCATCTCCCATCTGCAACTTTGTTGACTTCATATTTAATGGTATTTTTCCATTCTTCTTTTTCATTGTGTAGTTTGGATTCGATTCGATCGAGTCTTGAGTTTATACTTTCAAGATTTTTAGAGTCTCGGACCTGGTTTTGTTCCAATTTTTCCTTTCAATCTTCCATGTCAGACATTTCTCTTGTACAAATAGGTATTTTGCTTGTCAAAGATTTAGGTTTTCAAATATAATAACTATTATTAAAAAATAATGTTATTATATTTGCGTTGATAGTTACGTCGATAGGCATATATATCTTAGAATTTTGGGGTGGACTACCATCTATGATTTTTCATCTACAAATGATAGTGAGACAAGTGTACTGTCAAGATTGATTCTATGGGAGTCGTCCAAAATTCATAATTAATAATTTCAAAAAAATAAAAATTAGCTTACTTAACAAATGATAAGTACAATTCATGATAGTTGGAAAAATTAACATTCAACTATTCGATTATTAGATACAACTATGAGCTTAAATCCATTAATGATACAACTATTAGCTTAATGTAAATTCCAAACATGACTTTTACTTGAACTGGAGTTGTTGATATATTAACTTTTAAATTAACTATTAGATACAACTATTAGTTGGAAAAATTAAACTTCAACTTCAACTATTCAATTATTAGATACAACTTTTCAATTAATAGATACAACTATGAGCTTAACTCCATTGATGATACAACTATTAGCTTAACTTCAACTCCAATCATGACTTTTACTTGAACTGCAATCACTGATATATTAACTTTTAAATTAACTATTAGATACAATATTAGCTTAACTCCAATGATTCTACAACTATTAGCTTTACTTCTACTCCAAACGCTTAAGGCTTAGTCTAAGTACATTTGGCATCTAGGAGCCTAGCTGATGTGCACTTATGTAACAGTCGAACTCCTAATACGATCATTTGAACTACTAATAAACTCCTCCATCTCACAGTTGGGCATCTAACTAATTACATTGATATGCGTTTATATCTTAGAATTTTGGGGTGGACTACCATCTATATATATATATTTTATCTATGGAGGATACTAAGACAAGTGTACTATTCATATTGATTCTATGGGTGTTGTCCAAAATTCATAATTAATAATTAAAAAAAAATAACTTAGTTAACATTTGATAAGTACAGTTCATGATAGTTGAAAAAATTAAAATTAAAATTCAACTTCAACTTCAACTATTTGATTATTAGATACAAATATTCAATTAATATATACAACTATGAGCTTAACTCCATTGATGATACATCTATTAGCTTAATGTCAAATCCAATCATGACTTTTTCTTCAACTTCAACTATTTGATTATTAGATACAACTATTCAATTAATAGATACAATTATGAGCTTAACTCCATTGATGATACATCTATTAGCTTAATGTCAACTCCAATCATGACTTTTACTTCAACTGCAATTGTCAATATATTAACTTTTAAATTAACTATTAGTTGGAAAAATTAAACTTCAACTTCAACTATTTGATTATTATATACAACCATTCGATTAATAGAGACAACTATGAGGTTGACTCCATTGATGATACAACTATTAGCTTAACTTCAACTTCAATCATGATTTTTACTTAACTACAATTGTTGATATATATTAACTTTTAAATTAACTATTAGATACAACTATTAGCTTAACTCCAATGATTCTACAACTATTAGCTTAACTTATACTCTAACCATGGTTATATTGGATAACTATTACCTTAAGTATTAGATACAAATATTAGCTTTAACTCCAATGATTCTACAACTATTAGCTTAACTTCAACTCTAATCGCTTAATGCTTAGTCTAATTACATTTGGCATCTAGTAGTTTAGCTAATGTGCACTCGTGTAACACTCAAACTCCTAATAAACTCGTTTGAACTCCTAATAAACTCCTCCATTTAGTAGTTGGGCATCTAGCTAACTAGCAACAACCATATTAATAAGATTAATATGTTTGGAACACGCTGAGAGGTATATATTTGACACATTGAGATCTATAATAAATTATTAATACATATTTTTAGATTTCATTGAGCATATCACCTTGGAAGTACATTAAACCTAACCTATTGTTCTCATGAGGCTACACTGCCAAATGGAAAGCTTATTGGGCGTTGCATAGTTTCACTGAAATGAAGTTCGACTTTCAGGCTAAGAGATGGAGTCAAGAGTACAACTACACATTCATTTAATAGTTTTTTATTAGCACATTTTAATTACCATATTCATCTAGATTTAATTTAATAGTTTATCACTATTTGAGTTAACTTAATAGTTATCTAATAGTTAATATAATAGTTATCCAATATAATTGGGATTAGAGTTGAAGTTAAGCTAATAGTTGTATCTAATAGTTATCCAATATAACTCAGATTAGAGTTGAAGTTAAGCTAATAGTTGTATCTAATAGTTATCCAATATAACTCAGATTAGAGTTGAAGTTAAGCTAATAGTTGTATCTAATAGTTATCCAATATAATCGCGATTAAAGTTGAAGTTAAGCTAATAGTTGTATAATCATTGGAGTTAAGCTAATGCTCACTATCTAATAATTAATTTAAAAAGTAATATATTAGGAAGTGCGGTTCAAGTAAAAGTCATTATTGAAGTTGAATTTAAGCTAATAATTGTATCTTCAATGGAATTAAGCTCATAGTTGTATCTAATAATCAAATAGTTGTATCTAATAATTGAATAGTTGAAGTTTAATTTTTCCAACTATAATGAAGTGTACTTATAAGATGTTAACTAAGTTTTTTTTTTTTTTTAATTGTTAATTATGAATTTTGAGCGATGCCCATAAAATCAATCTGGATAGTACACTTGTCTCATTCTTGTCCATAGATGAAAAGGCATTGATGGTAGTCCACCCCAAAATTCTAAGATATAATGCCTATCGACATAATAGTCCTATCGGCGTAACTACGAGATGCAGGAGTTTATTAGGAGTTTGGAGGACTTTAATACGAATTCAAACGATTTTATTAGGAGTTTGACTCTTACATGAATGAACATTAGCTAGAATACTAGATTCCAAATGAAGTTGGACTAAGCCTTAAGTAATTAGAGTTGAAGTTAAGCTAATAGTTATAGAATCATTGGAGTTCAGCTAATTGTTATCCAATATAAACATGTAATAAGAATTGTATATTAGCTATATGCCCAACTATGAGGTGGAGGATTTTATTAGGAGTTTGGAGGAGTTTATTAGGAGTTCGAACGATTTTATTAGGAGTTCGACTCTTACATGATTGCACATTAGCTAGACTCCTAGATGCCAAATGCAGTTGGACTAAGCCTTAATTGATTAGAGTTGAAGTTAAGCTAATAGTTGTAGAATCATTGGAGTTAAGCTAATAATTGTATCTAATAGTTGTCCAATATAACTGTGATTAGAGTTTATGTTAAGCTAATAGTTCTAGAATCATTGGAGTTAAGCTAATAGTTACATTTAATAATCAATGGAGTTTAGCTGGTATTTGTATCTAATAATCGAAGAGTTGAATATTAATTTTAATTTTTACAACTATCACTAACTATACTTATCACATGTTAATTAAGCTATTTTTTATTTTTTTGAAATTATTAATTATTAAGTTTGGACGACGCACCTAGAATCAATCTCGACAGTACACTTGTCTCATTCTCGTTTAATCTTGGACGACACCCATCGAATCAATCTGGACAATACACTTGTCTCATTCTCGTCCATAGATGAAAAGGCATAGATGGTAATTCACCCCAAAATTCTAAGATATATACTCCTATAGGCGTAATCACACTGATATTATATCTTAGAATTTTGGGGTGGACTACCATTTATAATTTTTATCTATTGAGGATAATGAGACAAGTGTACTGTTCATATTGATTCTATGGGTGTCGTCCAAAATTTATAATTAATAATTAAACATAAAAATAAAAAAAATAGCTTAGTTAGCATCTGATAAGTACAATTCGTGATAGTTGGAAAAATTAAAATTCAACTTCAACTTCAATACTCGATTATTAGATCCAACTATTCGATTAATAGATACAACTATGAGCTTAACTTCATTGATGATACAACTATTAGCTTAATGTCAACTCCAATCATGAATTTTACTTGAACTGCAATTGTCGATATATTAAATTTTAAATTAACTATTAGTTGGAAAAATTAAACTTCAACTTCAACTTCAACTATTAGATTATTAGATACAACTATTCCATTAAGAGATACAACTATGCGCTTAAATCCATTCATGATACAACTATTAGCATTCAATTGACGATACAACTATTAGCTTAACTTCAACTCCATTCGTGATTTTTACTTGAAGTGCAATTCTTGATATATTAACTTTTAAATTAACTATTAGATACAACTATTGGCTTAACTCCAATGATTGTACAACTATTAACTTAACTTCAACTCTAATCATTTGGTTATATTGGATAACTGTGATATTGACTTAACTATTATATACAAATATTAGCTTAACTCCAATGATTCTACAACTATTACCTTAAGTTCAACTCTAATCGCTTAAGGATTACACATCTAGGAGTCTAGCTGATGTGCACTCAGGTAATAGTCGAACTCCTAATAAAATTGTTTGAACTCCTAAAAAAATCCTCCATGTGGGAGTTAGGCATCTAGCTAACTGTACACTGATAAGCATTTATATCTTAGAATTTTGGGGTGGACTACCATCTATGATTTTGAATGAGAGAAGTGTACTATTCATTTTGATTTTATGGACTTTGTTCAAAATTCATAATTAACAATTTAAAAAAAAAATAGATTAGTTAACATGTGATAAGTATATTTCGTGATAGTTTGAAAAATTAAACTTATCATGAAAAATTAAACTTCAACTTCAACTTAGCAATTAAAACTCCAATCATGGTGACCTACAACTATTCCATTATTAGATAAAACTATTTGATGAAGTCCAAGGATGATACAACTTTAACTTAACTTCAACTCCAATTATGACTTTAACTTGAAGTGTAATCAATGATAATGTACAACTATTTGATTATTAAGTACAACTATTTGATTAAATCCAATGATGATATAACTTTAAGTTAACTTCAACTCCAATCATGACTTTAACTTGAAATGTAATCACTGATTTTAAATTAATTATTAAATACAACTATTAGCTTAACTTCAACTATAATCATAATTATATTAAATTAACTACTAAATAACTATAAATAATTTATCCAAACATATTAATCTTATTTTTAATAAAATACAAATATAATAATAATAATAAATAGTATCATATAATATTTGATTTTTTAAAAAATATGCTTTTAGAGATTTTACGTGGAGGAAGATGGAGGAAGGGAAAATTGGTAGTGAGGTTCAATGAACGAGGGAGGGAAGATTGGGAGTGAGGTGTAGCGAAGGAGGAATGGCGACGTAGGGCAGGTGCACGAGGGAGGAGGATTGGCATGGACGTGGAGGAAGGTGTACCGTGTGAGCGTGGAATGGGCGTTGGAGGGAGGGCGATGTAGGGCAGGTGCACGAGGGAGGAGGTTTGGCTGCATGGACGTGGAGGAAGGTGTGAGCGTGGAAGGGAGTGGAATGGGCGTTGGAGCAGGAGGGAAGGAGAAACGCGTGGATGGGGGGCCAGAGACAGAGTCCGCGAGGATGGTGGAGAAAGAGGGAGCAGGTGGAGCGTAGGATGGTAGATGAAGGGAATAGGAGTGTAGGGTGTGGGGATAGAAGGAAGAGGGTGTAGGAGAGATGGTAGTTTGGGGCTAGAGATGGACGCGTAGGGACGCCGTGGAGTGGAGTGAAGGAGACGAACACGGCTTTGATACCAACTGGAGGACATGAATTCTGAATTAACCAACAATTTCGAAATAACCTACCATATTTGATAAATGATGTATTAAAGATAATGGTTTTTATAATAACATTGGAGAACCTTTTATAGGCCTAGATATGCCGTAATAATTATTATTAACTCTTCAAACTATCATTAATAATTATTATTAATATATATATTTATTATTTTTATGTTTTTAACACATAAAAAATATAAAAAAACATTAAACATGAAATGCTCAAGGTGACTTCATATTGTGACAATGAATATATTCACACCATCACTTCACATCGTGACGATGAATACCAAGAACGTGGAGCATAAAAAATTAAAAAGCAAACACACTCGGTTATATTTAAAATCTGACTTGTGTGATTATGATTACCATTATATGATCTCGAAAACTTTTTACAAAAATGTTTGGAAGGTATTGCTAATTATTTTAGAAAGTTATTAAAAAAATGGAATATGATGTAAAGATATTTTAAGGGAAAGGTAGAAACTGAAAATAAAATGGAAACTATTTTTTAATAAAAACCCTAAGATATATGGTGAGAGAATCAAGAAAAGTAGTAATGAAAGAATGACTTACATGGTGAAGGAATAAAAAAAATAGTTATGAAAGAATGACTTAATTTTAGTGGGGCAGAAGAAGAAAAAACATTAATTCCCTTTGAGAGATGGATATTTTTTTGCTCCAGGGAGGTCACTATTGTGGCTTACTTCTCATGTAATTAGTTTTTTTATTTCTGAATAATAGAATCTATTTATTGGCCAAGTTCTATTTGGTAGATATTTATGTTGTGTTATGGAGATACCTTGCATTTTTCTTGTTTTTTTTTTATACTCTAAACAACTATGTATTGGAAACCTTAATCCTTTAGAGTTAATATTATTGTATTTATTATTCATATATAATGAAGAACAAAAGTCATGGTGAATAGAAATAACCATCAGGAATCCAAGAGATACATTGGATTTTGGAATCCAATGGTCATTCTCAATGTATTAATATTTACACATGTTAATGAGAAAATGCATCACCTCTTATCCATCTCTTGTGTATTTGGTTGTGTTATTCAATTTGATTATCAATGTATTAATATGTACACATGTTAATGAGAAAATGCATCATCTCTTATCTGTATTTGGTTGTGTTATTCAATTTGATTATCAACCCTATTGGGAATCTTAAAAGTGCTATCAAATCATGCCAATTGATCTTAGGCTTATGAGAAACTATAGTGTTTCCCATATCAAGCATGCCTATTGATCTTGGGAATCTCAACAGTGCTATCCAATTATGCCAATTGATCTTAGGCTTATGAGAAAATATGGTGTTTCCCATATCAAGCATGCCTATTGATCTTAGACCTATCAGAAACTATGGTGTTTCCCAGAGCATTTAAATAAGTAGGCTCGAGAGATTAGTCTTGGTGGAAGTTTAAATTTAGTGTGATCTGCTTTGCTCTACCTATCCTATCTTGCAGTCTGCTTTCTTCTTGCTGTTCTCTGCCTACCTATCCTTTGCATACTGTGTCTTCTGCCTAATTGGGAATATTCTCTCAGCTTTCTACCTCTAATACAAACTTGTGAATTGTCTCGTGCATGGTTATTTTGCGAGACTTGCACATTAATGCATTGTCATTGGAAGAGACCACTCCTCTACACGGGTTGCATGTAATGTCTCTGTGTTGCAGTACCTTTTGAAACGTGCATGGTATATTAATCAAGCCCATCCCTTCTGGAACCTGCTCTAGAAATGGTACCATTGATGTGAAACAGCTCCAAATTTCAACACATTGTGTGCTTGTGTAACATCTGCATCAAAAACTTGGTGATGCACCCTATTGAGTGGAGAATGTAGTGATCACTCTCACAAAATTCAAAGAAATTTGAAGATGTGATTCAAAGTATCTTCATTAGCATTGAATTCTATGTAAGGCCATGGAGAATCATCACCTTTTCATGTGTGGATGACTGTGTATCCATTTGAAAGCTCTCTCGCATGATTCATTGGGTGTTAGGTTTTCTGGCGTTAGTTCTGTGACAATGCTTTGCTAATCTTGTGAAATAGGCACTCTCCACGTGTCTGTATTGAACACTGCATTGAAGACAGTTGAATGTGTTTTGGAATATATCATTAATTGATGCATATCATTTTTCCTTCCACGCGACTAGCTGAGTGAGCCTCCCCATCTGACCTGTAGTATTCGTGGCTATGATCTAGAGCAAACAAATGAAATCGAGGTCTGCTAGATGACCCACTATTGTTGCATGACCTCTAGGAGTCATACTTGCGAACTGTGCAAAACATGCGATAACTGCGAAGTTGAAACCCTAATTCTTGAATCCTCTCGCCAGCTTGGGATGTGCTCCTTTTCTCCCTTCTTCAATGGTCAGAAACGCGCAAAGGATTCATCAATTCTGTCATTTACAATGATACCTGAGGATAACAATTGAAGACTGTGTATTCATCTCCTATGCATCTACGTGGAGCAGATAATATATCAGTGGAATTTGCTATGTAAATATCCCTCATTTTGATGCAGGCTAGGGATATCACTATTGGTTGTAGTTTAATTGTGAGAATTCCACGTTGTGATCATGAAAACCTGGCACACCTCCAACCTGACCAATACCGCGAACTCTAAGATTGTTTAACACTCCACGACTAGATACATTCGTCCATGAAAATGGTTGCATGGATTCACCTCTAATTACATGAAGACTCTTGGGTATCACATCTTTGCATTTCAAGACCTGTTTGTGTAGTGCAGCATTGGAACTGTTGGAGCCATTGCTCTGTGGATTTGTATAGTCTGTTAGTGAAGAAATATGGTGTAGCTCACGTGCTCAACGTTGGTGAAAATTGGGAGCAACTCTTCTCCTCAAATATCAGAGTATTCACCTATGGAAACCCCGCGTCTACCATTGCGTAAATGTTTTTGTGATCATACTGCTTAGTTGACGCATAAAACCATATGATGGAGGGCTAAGCCGGTGGATCCCTACATTGGAGGCATCATAATTCTTGCACTATTTGATGCTAGTACTTTTTTTGCACTGTTTGATGCTAGTACTTCTAACATGACAACTCTTTCTAGCGTCAGATTTTGCACCTCGCTTCGTTCATGCTAATTGACTGGGCAAATTTATCTCTCTTCCTAGAGCGTTGATGATGTGTTGTTGTGGTGTAAAAACTCATCTTGTTCACATTGAGTGATATTGTTGCCACAAATTATGATCTGATTTGGTAGGAGGAGTTGTGCACTAGTGGACTTCATAAGGACTGTGAAGTTGTCTTGCATATTAATTTGCATAAGAGTTGTGTTCTATAGCGTGGAGGATATAGAGTGTGGAGGATATCACTCATGGGATCTACGTGGAGCGAGTTGCTTGGAGCTGAGAAGGGCGTCCATCATACCTCTTGTGCTTGAAGCATTCACTGTGGATTGTTGTAGATCAATTTTTCTTCCAATTGCAATCTTTTAGCTACAGAAAATTCTTTTGGATTGGTGGTAGATCGTTCGTTTGGAGCGGCTGCAAATCATCTTTTGAAATTGGCGCTACTGCAAATCGATTTACTGTGTTTTATACATTGAGTCCTTCTTCAATAAAAAGGTTTTTCGTCTTTCATAAATTCAAAGAATAGGCCAAAAAAATGTATATTGTAGTTTTTTCCAGGACTCCATTGTGTTGCACAGATTGTCATGTCAGTCTGAGTTGGTTACTATTGTTGAATATTCTAGAGTTGCTTGTTTTACAAAATTGTTTTGCACTAGAATTTGTTTCTACTGAAATCTTGTTGGTAGCAGAATTTTGTGTAACGAGGCCTTTTGTTTTAGTTGCCTTGACACCAAAATGGGTCATCATCACTCAATAACTCTCAAATAAACCATACAACATCATATTCCACTTGCAAATTGTCATTTTTTATACTTGCATTTGTTTAAGAAAGTTGAGCTGCATTGGACTTGGGTGCATTTTCAACTGAGACTAACACCCTTCATTTTTATGAGTTTGAGAGTTTAAGTTTGTAAAAGGGTGGAGTTGCAAGAATCCCTTATTTAGTTGAGCGAGCAGTTTATTATTGGTATGAATCAATGTTTTGGTAGAGTTATTGAACACTCCACGGCTCTCTTCTATCAACAATATTGTCATTGTCAACAAGACAACTCTCACTCATATTTGAAATTGTGTACAAGAATTACAAGATACACTTGATTTTCTACAACTTGAGTTTTAGCTCCAACAAGAAGAAATACATCTTGAACTTGTTCCTATTCTAAACAATCATCTTTATGATTCCTTTGAGCAACTTGCACATCATGATTCCACTTTAGAAGAACATAATAAAATCAATGGATCCACTTTAGAAGTAAAGATGAAGTTATGCATACAAAAGTTCCACTTTCACTTCTCAAACCCATCATAGTACCATGGGAATAGGTCACCCACAACAAGCACATAATCAGTTTTGGATATGAAAAGGAAGTGACATTTCATGTTCCTGATTTCTCGAAGACAATCTGGTTTTAGAGTGCTTAGTTCTTATAAAAATAAAGTTCATCTTCATTTACTCCATTTCAGAGTTTGAAATGCCAACATTGTGATTGAGTTGGCCATATGATATATCGCTGTTTTGATTTTCATGCTTGTAAGAATCTGATCCGAGTGACTAGGTGCACGATGGGGACAACAATTCGATTGAATAAATCAAGTACTATTATGGCGGAAGCATATTAATAATCAACAAAGCACGAAATACACTACACATAGAAACACACACACAAACAATATGCAAGAATTCGAACCAATATCTCTTACTTCATTACTGCTCTATTACTTGCTTACTTGCTTGTAAATTATAATAATGTACATGCTTATTTAGAGAATTGAGAACGCTTGGGTTGTCTTCCCATTTCATTTAGTTACAAGAGAAGTTGGAACGGTTCATAATTTCAACCGTTACAGAAGACAGAGAGACAATCTATCGTAGTCGTGTTGATCGTCGGTGTCGAGGTGTCGAATCTATCGAAGTTGATATTGTAATTGTCGACGTCGTGTGAAGGTGTAAACTTGTCGAAGTTGATGTTGAACCTATCGAATCCGAAAAACAATGCCAACTACTAGGTGGATCGTACCTCCTCCCTTAAGAAACAATGATTCGCATTGTTTGCTCATATAGATGAGGAAACTTATTGTTTATACCAGTAGTAGAGTACCATTTTCCTTGTGCTAGGAGTTGTTCAGCTTTAGCCACCTGTAACAAGGGAATTGTGTTCGTCCTTGTATGTCGTATTAATCGTCCCACAATGGTGTTGCAAGGAAGAGGCTCCTCAACATCTGGATGGATGTATTCAGGTTCTATTACCTGTAAGTCATTCGATTCCAATAGTGGTGGGTGGTATGGTCGAAGTAGATCCACATTAAATACTTGATGGAGACCTGGGCATTAAGGAATGTTAAGCTGGAAAGCGTTTTCTCAAATCTTCTCGAGAATAGTATACAGACCATATCGTAAAGGATTTAACTTCCTGTATAAACCCGTGAAGCACTCCTTTTTGAGATGCAACCATACGTGATCCCTAATTTCAAATGAATGAAAAATACGATGCTTATCATGTCGAGCCTTAGATTTCACATTAGCTCATTGCAACATTTATTATGCTTGTTTCCTGATGTTGAATATTTGATCTCAAAACTTCAATGCTTTTTCAACTTCGTGTTGGTCAGAGTCGGTGTCCTTTGATTGTGTCGATGAACTAGTCAATTCAATGGGTGTTGAGGGTTGAAATCTATAACATATCTCAAATGAACTCGTTCCCATAGAGTTGTGTTGTACAAGATTATAAGTGTCTTGTACATATGGGAGATTGTCATCCCATCTTCGATGATGCTTGTGGTTGTACATGCGAAGCGGTTGTACTACCACGAGAGTCACAACTTCCATTTGTCCGTCTATCTCAGGATGGAAAGTTGTTGAAAAGGAGAGTCTTGCGTCGAGCTATTTCCATAGATTCTTCCAAAATATGCTTACAAATATAGCATCTTTGTTAGAAATAATGGTCGTTAGTAAACCATAAATTTCCATATATATTCGAAGAAGAGTTGAGAAGTCATTTGCATTGTCATAGTCTTCTTGCATGGAATGAGAATGGCCATCTGGAAAATTTGTCGACTACTACTAAGATCACATCATGTTGATGTTTGGTAGTAGGATATCTCATCAAATAGTCCATAGAAATAGATTCCCATGGTCGACTAGGAATCAACAAAGGCATGTACACTCCTTTTCCTCGATTCAACGATTTAGTAATGGAACAAACCATGAATGATTGAATGTACCTGTTGAAATCATACTTAAGTGTAGGCCAATAGAAATACTTTTTGGAGGATAGAAAGGGTCTTTGCTACTCCAAAGTATCCTGCATTCTTGTTGTAGTGTGTGTCCCAAATGAGGTTTTGTTGGTTCTTACATGTCGGTACACAAAGCTTTCCAACCTTGTATAGCATGGTATATTTCAAGAAATAGTTGGTAGTGGACTGTGGGTTGGTTTGAAGTCGTTGATAAATTGCAAAAAAATTGGATTCTATTGAATATAATTGACACCAAGTAGTGGTATCATATCCCTGCATACTCATCACTATAAAAAGGAGATCAATGGGTGGTTGACTCACACAATCAACTTCGGCATTGGATTTACCTTTCTGATACTTAATTACCAAATGGACTTGTTGCAGGTAATTAATCCACTTGACTTGTTAAGTAGTTTGTAACTTCGACTGGGATGGGGTGAACTATAAAGGCTTGTGGTTAGTAAGAATGACCATATCCTTGCCAATAATGTAATTTCTCCATTGCTTAAGGGCTTGCACAATGGCATACAGTTCTGTTTCATATGTCAAATACCTTCTGGCGATGTTGTTAAAGGTTTCAGAATGAAAAGTGATTGGGTGACCAGACTGAGTGATCACTGTGCCTAAGACATAGTTTCATGCGTTTGTCTCAATCTCAAAAGGCTGATGCAAATTAGGTAGCACAAGTACTGGTGCAGTACAAAGATTTTGTTTGAGATTCTCAAAAGCTTGTTGTTGTGTCGATGTCCATTTGAAGACAATTTTCCCATTTCCCTTAGTCAATTGATTCAAAGGACGGGACATGTGGTTGAAGCCAAGTATGAATCACCAATACAAATTCGCCAAACCAAGAAAACTTCTTAGTTCATGAATCTTTTGAGGAATGGTCCAATATTTAACGATTTGTACTCTATCTGCATCAATGTGAATTCCTATGGATTCGATTACATACCCTAAAAATTTGATGTTGTTCATCACAAATGATCATTTTTCCATGTTCAAATAGAGTCGATGTTGTCAAAGAGTGTTGAGGAGGACTTGTCGAAATTTTCGGTGTTGAATATTGTAACTTCAAAGGATATTCTAAATGTATTTTACTGATGTAACCTAAGGGAGATGTTATTATTCCTACGGTGGGGTGTTACTTTTGTAACTGGTCATCATAGAGTCATGAGGTAAAGTCTCCATTGTAATTCGGGTCAATAGTACCCTAATGAATATAATATAATATTGTATTGATTCTTCTTAAGTGAATTCATCCCACTTACTGAAGTGGAGCCGACTTGTTAGGTTAAAAGTCAAGTGACGAAAAAATTATAAATAGAGGAGATGTGTTCCTCATTTGAACACACTCACTTGTGCACAGCGTGTAGGAGATATATATATATATATATATATATATATATGTTAGAGGGAGGCGCATTTGTCTCGAGTCTTGTCTTTTATTTTTTATACACCTTATATAGAGGAATTTTTGCTAGTTTTTCTTCCCCATGATGGTTTCCCACGATAAATCTTTGTGTTCTTTTGTGTGGCTGTGCTTGTCTATCTTTTAGTGATGTTTTGCTAATGGTTATCTTGTAATGATGTTAAATGTTATAAGATCTGATATAACCATTAAAAATTAACATGGTATCAGAGCCACCCTGAAAGAAGTTTTTGTGCAATCAAAACAATGCTACAACTATAGTTATTGAAGATTAGGGTTTTGTGCTTGAAATCCCTAAGAGATTAAAACTAGGTATTTTGGTGCATTCACTATATCTCTGGATTATAGAAGGCTCAGGAGCCAAAATTTTTACAGGTCGAATATAAATTCCTGATGTAGCATGTGTAAACTTTTCAGCCTTCAATTCATTATATTCTAGGAGATATGATTCCAACAAATCAGGGTTCCATCCTCTCCAATGATTAAACCTTAAACATGGTACCTAGGGAGAATTGCTATATATAGAGATACGAAAGTCCAAATTCAATTTAGGAAGATGTTCCAAATATTGTATGGACTTTAATTTATGTGGTTAAAGTTTCAAACCCTGGAGGTGAAATGGTGACACACAACAGTTCGTACAAGTTCGTTATGCTAAACTGCCCTGAAATAAGTCACCTTGGGAAAAATCGCATGTCCCAATTGGTGAAACCAATTCTGCTCTAACTTGTGGGGTTGGAAAGAGGCCAGATGAGTCTACCTCTATTTGAAGTTTCAAACATAGAGGAACATTAGGTTCCGATATCAGGAAATTCTGTAGAAGAAAGTGAATAAAACTAAGGCATCAAATATTTTGAAGTTTTGATCACAGTTTTGGGAAAATGAGTATGCTTATTAGCCCAACTTAAGGAGGCACATATTTCTATCTAGTAAGATCTAAAAGATACCTAAGTTGAAAAGTTGTGGTTTCTCTATCAAACCATAGGTCCATCAGAAGCAACATTCCAGAAAAGCTTTCAAGTAAGCATGAGATTGAGGTAATCCCATTGGTCAAAGAAGAAGCTGCAAATCCAGAAGGAGATGAAGACAAACAAACAAAGAGAAGTATTTGAATTGTGTTTCCTGTATATGTTATGTATTATGCATGATATAATGTTTGCATTAATGACAGTATACTACTAATATGCATATTATGGGTAAGTAGCCCATGGTGCTATACAACTCTCCGTTGCTACTTATCTAAAATGAAACTTCTTTGCTAACATATTGGATTAGTGCACAATCTCAATAATGTCATGGTAGAGATGGAAGGCATCTATAAATTTTCCATGAGATATGGATAAATGTTGTATTGGATAAAATAGTTGCATGATGCATAATGATTTGTCTTTATGCATATGTCCTATGAAATGGTTCTAACCATGCAATTGATGCATTTAACTTGTAGGAAAGGTCATGTACAACCGCCTACAAGAAAAAGAGGATGAGACTTGTTCCGAATAATGAGTGATCACAATTCAAGATTCACTCCAATAAACATGAACCTGAAGCTCTGAGGGTCAGAGACAGCGTGACGAAACGAAGAGCTTCAGAGAGCGATAGATCCACCTCGAGAGATGAATACCATCTTGGGAACGAGAGATAATTCAAGATGAAGAAAAGTATGGCGGGACTTCCAAACCAAAGTAAGAGGCCTCAAACACACTCTAGTTGTTAGACATAGTTGGGTGACATCATTGATGCAAACCCTTCCAACTATGGAAGATGTTATCAAAGAGTAACAGTTGATCATGGGGAATGATGTCTAGGATATGATTCTGAGACCTGAAGGGAAGTATGTAGTGTCTTCCATATGGATCTACAAGAACAAGTATACAAAGCAAGGTTCGTGGTTTGTCTTAGAAAGAATAGACTATGGCATGACATACTCTATTTACCAGACACACTTCTCTAGTGAAGTAGAAGTATATATCGAGCAAAGAACCACCTGTATAGAATAGGATTTGTATGAGCTTAGAAGGCACCCATAGATAAGCACATCCAGGAGCTTGATAGATCACCTGGAGTGATGAATAGCTTAACATTTGTTACAAGTTTGAAGATGGAAACCTATGGAAGATAACAAGCTCATAAATGGGTGCAAGAGGAAATTTTCGACAAATTTAAAGATAAAGGGATCTTGGTATCTAGTAACCCGAGATGGATCCATAGTAGCATAGGATGCTACCTGTCACTCCAGTACATAATGCAAAGGGAATATGATGCTCCGCTTCAGGGGGAGTGACTGCAGAAGATATTTGAGTTTGACATGGTGGACAACTTCCAGATGGACTAAGGCTTTACCAAGAGTAAAGTGGGTTCCAACCTTCAAGGTTGAATGTGGAAGACTGGGATATGTCGATAACATGACAGAATGAACTCATGGTAGAAGAAATGATGGAAGAATTCCATAATGATGTTTGGGATATAGTACCCAAACCAGAAAGAAAGAGTGTGGTATCTTCCCAGTGGATTTGAAAAATAAAACATGTTGCTGATGGAAGTCTTGAAAAATACAAGATTTGTGGCTAGAGGATTCTCCCAAGAGAGATGTAATTGATTATGAAGAGACATTTTCTCTAGGAGCAAGGCACACTTCCATCTGAACCATCATGGCACTTACTTCCATGATGAAGTGGGACATAAACCAAATGGAAGTAAATACGGCCTTCCTTAATGGTATGATTGAGGAATAGGTTTACATCAAACAACCATAAGGATTTGAAGTTGAAAACAGAGTGACTATTGTATGTAAGTTGAAAAAGAATCAGTATGGACTGAAGCAAGTTCCTAGAGCTTGGTATGGAAGAATAGATAGCTTCTTGACAAGCTTGGTCTTTACCAAGAATAAACTTGATCCTAGCATTTACCTTAAGGTTATGGATGATGAGCCTCACATACTATTGTTGTATGTGGATGATCTATTTCTGACTGGAAATGAGAAACATATCACAAGAAGAAGCTAGCCAAAGAATTCAAGATGAAAGATCTTGGATTGATGCATTAATTCCTAGGGCTGGAAGTGTGGGCAGAGCCCAAAAGGAATCTTTCTGAATCAGGGAAAGTATGTTGTGGAAATATTAAGAAGATTTGATATGTTGGATTGTGAATTCATGGACACACCATGGATACCAACATGAAACTATTAGTGGACATTACTCAGTACATGAAGATTATTTAGTCATTGACATATCTGACAAATACAAGGCCAGATATATGCTTTGCCGTGAACACCTTCAATCAGTGTCTAGTTAAACCTACATGTGTTCACATGATAGCTGCAAAGCATGTGATAAGGTACCCTAAAGGTACTACAAATTTGGGACTTTACTATGGTAGAGATCATGACTACAGTTTATATGGATATACGGATTCATATTGGGAAGGAAGTGGCACAAACAGGAAGAACACCTCATGTGGATGTTGTGGTCTGGGATCCTCCATGATCTCATGGTTTAGTAAGAAAAAGTCCAGTGTTTCTCTCAGTACAACTAAAGCATAGTACATTGCAACTTGCTTTACTATTTGGGAATCCATATGGCTTCGGGAAAACCGATGTCAATACTATTTGACATGGAGTTGGATACCATAGTGATTCTTTGTGATAAGAAGAGTTGCATAAATATGAAAAATAATATTGTGGGATATGGTACTGGAGGGAGACATAAAACTATAGTATGTAAGTACCGATGAGCAAGTTGTTTATGTGGTGACCAAGCTTCTATGACAATCTTGGTGTAGTTCAAAAATACTTTCCACACAAGGAGGAACAACGATGATGATACTACATACTTTCCTCGCAACGAGGAACCAAGATATAGATCTTTCCTTGCAAGGAGGAACGATGAAGATATGGACCCTTCTCAGAAAGGAGAAGCAGGTCAAAGATATGGACCTTTCTCGAAAAGGAGAAATAGGTTGAATATATGGACCCTTCTTGGAAAGGAGAAACAGGTCGAAGATACATACCCTCTTCGGAAAGGAATAACAAGTCGAAGATATGGACCTTCTTTGGTAAGGAGGAACAAGTCAAAGATATGGAATCTCCACAGAAAGGAAGAATAGGTTGAACACATGAACCTTCCTCGAACAAAGGGGGAGAAGGTTGATAATATGGATCCTCCTAGAAAATGGGGAATGATGATGAGACTGACATCGATGATGGGATGACAGTGATGCTCCAGCATGAAAGAGTCCAACTATGCCTGAAGATGCTAACAAGGTCTAAAATTCACTTGTGGATGATAGTATCCTCTCTTGAGGATGGCAGGTATAACACTATGTTCATGAGAGTGGTACTTACTAGCTAAGGATGGCCCTATAGATATTACTCTCGCATGGAGAGTACCCACATTTACTTATGGACGATAGTATCCTTTCTTGAGGATGGAAGGTATAACACTCTGTTCATGAGAGTGTCCCTTACTAGCTAAGGATGGCCCTGCAGATATTACTCTGGCATGGAGAGTACCCACATTCACTTGTGGGAGATAATATCATCTTTTGAGGATGGCAGGTATAGCACTATGTTCATGAGAGTAGTCCTTACTAGCTAAGGATAGCCCTACAAATGTTACTCTCATGGAGAGTACCCACATTCAATTATGGATACCATAGTATAACATTCACTTGAGAATGATCCTAGCCTTCATGCTGAGGATGGCCTACGATGAGTCCTCACGGATGATAGGGCTGATACTTAGGTACAATCGAGATTTTATTTGCATATGTTACTCTTGCATGGGAGTGGTCCTAACCTGTTTGTCATGGATATTCTACGATGGGACGACATTTTGTATGCGGTCGAGATCTGCTCTGTAGACAATACTCTTACATGGTAGAGTATACCTACACATGAGTGTAGATACAATAGTATAACACTCACTTGTAAGTGGTCCTAACCTTATTGGTATGGATGTTCTATGATGAGTCCTCACAGATGATAGGGTCGGAACTGGGTGCGGTTGAGATCGACATTTAGTTGTAGACGATTCAGCTAATTGATATCATGGATCATGCTAATGGAGGATTGCATCGTCCTTGGACTTATGTCCTAAATTTATAAGGATTGATCATCCCATAATTGGATCATGTATGGATTTCATCGTCCTTGGATTTAGATCCTAAAGTGATCGGGATTGATCATCTCGCAAATAGATCATGTGTACTACAGGTAGCGTGGTGAAGAAGGATCAAGTAGATTTAATTACAACAATGAAGGTTCAAGTATATCGAAGTGCATGTTGAAAAGCATCGAAAGGATTGAAGTGCTGCTGCAAAAGGGTCAAAAGGATCGAAGTGCATCTACAAGGGATCGAGAACATCGAAGTACTACTGCAAAGGATCAGAAGATTAAATTGTTGCTGCAAAGGATCGGGAGATTGAAGTGTTGCTACAAAGGATCAAAATATCGAAGTGTTGTTGCAAAGGATCAGAATATCGAAGTGCTACTGCAAAGGATCAGAAGATCGAAGTACTACTGCAAAGGATTAGAATCTCAAAGTGTTGCTATGAAGGATCGAAAGATCGAAGCGTTGCTACAAAAGGATCAAGTGATCATGTGATGCAGAAGATGAAGACATTGAAGAGTAGTTGTTCCACTTACTGATAAATGTTGAAAACTTCCTATGACATATAGATGTATAGCCTCGATGATGTTGCAGATATTGTCTCTCTTCTCTCCTATACAGTCTATGATCACATTATCAATAGAATAACCTTCTCATTAAGGGGGAGTGTTGAATATTGTAACTTCAAAGGATATTCTATATGTATTTTATTGATGTAACCAAGGGAGATGTTATTATTCCACTGGTGGGGTGTTACTATTGTAATTGGTCATCATAGATTCATGAGATAAAGCCTCCATTGTAAGTTGAGTCAATAGTACCCTAATGAATATAATATAATATTGTATTGAGTCTTCCTATGTGAATTCATCCCACTTAGTTAAGTGGGGTCGACTTGTTAGGTTAAAAGTCAAGTGATGAAAAGAGTATAAATAAAGGAGATGTGTTCCTCATTTGAACACACTCAGTTGTGCACAACACATAGGAGAGAGAGATATATATATCTGCTGGAGGGAGGCACACCTGTTTAGGGTCTTGTATTTTACTTTTTATAAATATTATACACAGGAAGTTTTGCTAGGTTTCCCCATGAGGGTTTCTGAGGATAAATCTTTGTGTTCTTTTGTGTGGCTATTATTGTCTATCTTTTAGTGATATTTTTCTTATCATGGTTATGTCGTAATGATGTTAAAATTTATAAGATCTTATATAACCATTAAAACTTAACAGTTGGACATGTTATTCCCATGATCAACTGAAAATCAAGATGTCGTTTAGGTAAAAAATGACACATTTCTGATGAAAGGATGAAGAATGTCATCCATATATCGTATGAAGTTCATGGGTGCATTGGTTAAGACGAAAGGCATGACTAACCATTCAAACAATCCTTCCTTGGTTTTGAAATCAATTTTCCATAGATTGATAGTCTCGATAGGAATTTGATAATATCCTGATTTGAGGTCTAGCTCAGTAAATCATTTATCACCTTTTAGACAGTCGATTATTTTGTCTATCTTGTTGAGAGACCGGTAGTCGATGCACATGTGTCAAGTCCCATATTTATTTTGAATGAGGACAACTAGAATCCAACAAGGTGTAACCCACCAAGAACTGAAAAACATTACATTAAAAGTTAGTGTAAAGTTTTATATTGTTGACCAAGGATGGTCAAAGATGATTGTAATTGAATATTTTATTTATTTAAATGATTAAAAGAGGAGACACCTATCCAAAGAAGACTATTGAAGAGTGTTCACTGACCCACTGGGAGGAATGATTTGTTGTAGAAGGCCAAAAAGACAAGTTCGAGACCCTAAGAAAACAAAGAAGTCGAAGACCCTAATAAGAAATAGAGAACTCCTAAGGAGGGTGTTCTCTTCATACAAAAGTTGACAAAATTTTGACAATAATCCCTAACCAATCATAAAAATTCACCATAAAAACACCATTTAACATAGCTAGGAGCATAACTTTCCAACATTTAATAAGAAGTGGGTAAGGACAAGACCTTAGGTCACACTTGTGCATTAGTTCTTCCAACTTTTCTAGCATCAACCTCTAGAATGTGCAAAAAATAATCCCTAGAACATCACTTCAGCCACCTTCAAGCCAAACGAAGTATCCCAAGAGAAGTGTGCATGACATTAAAGACTCATACTAGAGTAGGAGAAAGCGAGTAAGAAACATATTTTAACATTTCTCTTAATGATTTAAAATGAAGGTGAATTCATCCATTTATATCTTTGAACCTCTACCCTTTTTACTTCTTGAGCCTACAAGTCAACATTAATTAGAATGTTTCTTAGGTAAATCCCCCACAAATTGGGGGCTAATCCCTAAACTAGACATAAAATAGAAAATAAGACTAAAATAAGGCTTCACTTGATGAAATGGTGATCCAAAGGGGGACATCATGCCCCAATTAACCCGTAGAAGTGTTGTGTCCCTGAATTCCCCCCTTTCCAAGCTTGTAGGCTTAATTTTGGAAGTATGACATCATAGGCCAAATTGCTAGAGGAGGGGTTTTTCTGTGCTAAAATGAGGTCCAAGTGGGTGAAGGAGGTGTGTTAGATAGGGGAAAACATCCATTTACAAGAAAAAATCACCTCTGCATAAGAAAAACCAAGGTGGTCATGTTCCCTAGTGGGCCACCCCTAGAAGCCATGGACACCAACCCATGGGCTTAAAGCCCTGCATGGCAGTGACACCCACACACTAAAGGGGCAGTGTGTCATGCCACAAAACCAATTAATCCTAGTAGTGAAACCAAGGGATTCTATTATGACCAATCTAAGGGGACAACAACCCCTAATCCAAATATTCATACAAAATTTAACCCACTTTGGCCTTTACAAGAAAACATTCAAACCCCTTGCTCTAGGTTTGGCCCTACTGAAACACTGCAATATCTCGGGGGTGTAACACCATTCAACAAGCATATCCACTATGCTTTCAACATGGGAGAAATTTGGAACAAGGGTCAAATGGATCACTCATTCATTTTTAAAATTACAACATTTCAAATCTTCATCATTATGCTAGGAGAGAACAACAATGAGGTGTTGCTCCCATTTATGGATTTTTTGGGAAAGGGTGGGTATCGCATTTGGCTCAATTGGCATATTCATGCAGTAATTTGGAACCCTTTGCAACAATACACGTGAAAACACATTCTAGGATGCCATGTTACAGGGACTAAAGAAGACCTCATCATGGGGCTTGGCCTCAAGGGAGATGCCACCACAAAAACATGGAAAACTCATTTGAGGCAGATCTTGATAGCCATGAGATGCAATAAAGTCATGATGAAGTGTTGGGCTCTTCAGAAGAAACAACTCTGTCATTTAAAGAAAGGATGGAGATGAGAAATGACATGCAAATGCAACATTGGGAATAAGAGGTGAGTATGCAAATCAGACACCTGAGTCTGAAATCAAGATGAAACTACTGGAAAAAACTCTACCCTAGGAAAACAAACAGAACCCTTGGAGCTCTCAAGTCGTTTGGGATGAGGGGAATTTTCCCCCTCAGTTTGATGCTTCAAAATTAGTTTCCTTTCTTAATTTGCAGGAATTCCACCAATTCAGATACTCTACCAGTATCGGCCTAAAGAAGCCACGAAACCCTCCCCAAACTCCTCCTCCTCCCCAGGATCAGGTTTTCCTTCAATGTGAGGGATGTGATTATAAATGTCTGATGGAGGAAGAAATTAACTATTCTTCAACATGAGAAGGGATATATCAAATTTGCATTTTCACAAGGAGAAATTGACACGCACTCAACAAATTCTATTGGACATCAAAACTCAACGCCCAGGCATGGAGGTCCATTCACTACATTTTCCCATCATCATTCCTCCATCACCAATGCACACAAGCATTCTTCTTGAAGAGCGAAAGAATGACTCCTTTGTCGAGTACAATTCTTTATAGTTTGTTTTTTTTTCTAAGATTCTACTATGTTACTAGTTCGACTTATAGGTCATTCATGCTTAGATGCTCATTTTGGTTAAATGTTGTCAAAGAAAGCAATTTTATATTTTGTAAAACTCTAAACCATGTGAGTAGTAAAGTTTTTTTAGCGATATTTTGGTCTAGATTACGTTGTTTTGGTTTCCTCATCCTAATATGATTTTAAAAATCATTGTACATTCTTTCCTCTTTAGTAATATAATCTGCCTCATCTCTTTCGATCTCGATTGAAAAACATCTTTCCCAAGAACAAAAACATCTAAAATAATCACTAAAAAGAAATGGCTACTCTTCCTTCCAAATTCACAAAGAAGTTCACAAAGATAAAACATCATTTACCCAAACGAACTTATGAACACCATAGCTCCCAAGCCTACCTCGCCTTCATCCAAGGCACCATGATCAAAATTGTCAAAATTCTAAAGAAAAGGAACATTAAAACAATTTGTAAACCCCTTAAAAACATTAAACAAACTTTTACTTCATGCTAATTCAAAAAATTCAATGCTTCCTAATGCACTAGGGAAAAATGGGACGCCCTTGAAGATCTAAGGATAAGTCCACTAGGGAAAATTTTAAATTTGCGAATATTTTTAGGTTTTCTAATTTATTTGAATTTTTACGACTTTTTTGACAATAAATTATTTTAAGGTTTTTTCAACATAAAATTGCAACAAACTAATGACAAATAAATGGATGAAAAGAAGATTAATTGAATGAAAAGCGAGGGGATATGATTTTTGTCTCTATTCCTAGGGCATTGAGATATCAATGATCAATGTCCCTCTCTTTAAATGTCTTTCAACACTTGCAAGCTAGAGCATCACCTAGCAACCTCTAGGGTTTGGTAGGAAATCCTAACTAGGGAAAACAAAGAAGACCAAGACCCTAATAAGCAATAGAGATCTCCTAAGGAGGGTTTTCTCTTCATATAAAAGTTGACAAAATTTTGACAATAAGCCCCAACCAATCAAAAAAATGCACCATAAAAGCACCATTTAACCTAGCTAGGAGCATAACTTACCAACATTTAACAAGAAGTGAGTAAGGAGAAGACCTTATGTCACACTCGTGCATGAGTTCTTCCAACTGTTCTAGCATCAACCTCTAGCATGTGCAAAAAAGAAGCCCTAGAACATCACTTCATCCACCTTCAAGCCAAAAGAAGCATCCCAAGAGAAGTGTGCATCACATTAAAGACTCATACTAGAGTAGGAGAAAGAGAGTAGAAAAACATATTTTAACCTTTCTCTTGATGATTTATAATGAAGGTGAAGTGATTTATAAATATCTTTCAACCTCTACCATTTTGACTTCTTGAGACTACAAGTCAACATTAAATTAGAATATTTTTTGGGTAAATACCCCACAAATTGGGGACTAAGCTCTAAAATAGACATAAAATAACAAATAAGACTAAAATAAGGCTTCATTTGTTGGAGTCATTTACCCAACATGCACACTTATTTGGTCAATTTTGGCCTATTTACCCATTATCCTAAGTTTAATTGACTTACTTGGCATCATATGAGCACACTATGACATCAGCATGAGCACACCCACGAATTCCTTCAATCAAGGAGGCCAACTAAGCCTTCAACTTCAATCAGGGAGGTTAACAGGGATTCCTCCTTCAATCAGGGAGGCTAACTGGGCTTCCTCCTTCAATTGGGGAGCAATTCTGGGTTGAAGTGAGTGTCATAAGTGCACCTAATTGCTAATTGATTGTTGTTTCACCTAACAATTAGTTAAGTTGAGTTGTGTAGGTTCCTTCATTTATTATTTGTCTATTTTTGGCCAATATTTATGAATTGGAATCAACACTAGCGCCTACAATCACTTCTGATGACAAGTGTCACTTTAGTTAACTCCATCGGAGCTACTTGGAGTTATGGATGCGCTACCTCCTTGAGTTGGACATGCAGTTACTTGTGATGAGTCACTTTCAGTTAGACTCAGTCATCTATTGCACTTCAATTCAGTTAGGACTTAGTGTGAGAGTCAGTTATGGATCATATCAGTGGTTAACTAAATGTGCCAATTGTGGCTGACATTCAGTTAAGCTACACCCGTCCATGCAATTTGAATGACCTCCTTGAGTATTCGAATTGTCTTGGCATTCATGCATTCTGCATGACATTGTATTGTACTATCATTCTATTATTGATTATATAGGGTCTGCAAACTCTTATTGCAATACCGTTACACCATTTGATGTCTAATTTGTCTTGAATCACTTGTAAGATTGTGTTTAGTCCCTATATTACCGTGACAAAATTAATATGGTATCAGAGCGCATGGCGAGACGAAGCTCATTCTTCATGAGAACATGATTTTTTCCAGATTTGACATGCAAATTGAGCAAAAGCTCAAATTCCAGCACTACACCAGAAGCCGAAGGTTTACCACTTAATACCCAAAGTAAAGGAATTGTTGATCAAGCCTACTTGATCAATTATGCTGGGTGTGATGAAAACCTGAAATGTGCAGGCTGTCCAAGCTTACAGTGACTTTTTTGTGTTGATTGTAGGTTTTTACAGGTTCACTACATTCGCTACAACGATTTGATATGGTTTCTTCCATAGATATTTTGACTCCTTTCAACTATCACCAATGGAAAGGAGACATGGAGATCCAGCTACATGCCATAGGACTCTACCAAGTCACTATGGATATAGAAGAAGAGCCTAATCATGTCATGGACAAGGCTAGATTTTGGAACAATATGGATGAATCCTACAGTTTCTTGTGTCTCTCTATCTCCAAGGATATTCTATTCCACCTCTCGGGATTAAAGACTCTAAAAGAGATTTGGGACCACCCTTCCTCCCTGTATGGAAAATGGGATGATTTGAGAGTTTATCATCTTGAAAATGAGTTGATGTCTCTTCAACCTGGCGATTTCAAGAGCCTAAATGACGTTTTCACAAAATTCAAGCATCTAGTCCTACTATTGAAGCAGTGTGAGGTGAATAAGGAGGATGATCATCTCATCCTCGCCATTCTCCCAAAAATTGGAGCTGACTATTCAGTATTTGTTTCTACTTTCTGTGCTCGGAATCCCACAACCCCAGGATGGAAAATTCCTACACGCAATGCCTTCATTGAGTCCCTAACAAAAGAGCATGATAAGTTTGTCTAGATGGGGATCATTAGATCCTCCCATGATCAATCCCTTGTTGCTTCGGGGCAAATGGATCCGAAGGGTAAAGGAAAGCAGCAGAATAATACAAAAACTAAATTCAAAGCTCCAAATCCTAAATTTCAAAGTCAGCGGCAAGAATATCCTTTCGGCTCGAAGAAACACAAGAACAAAGGAAACCATGGGAAAGAGAAAGTCAAGTGTTCATACTGCGGGAAGGGATTCCACCGTGAGCATGCATGCATGAAGAAGAATCTTGATGAATCTACTTCTCTCCTTGAGAGAAATAACATCAAACTTCCGGAAAGATTTCGGAGGAAAGACAATCAAGATCGAGAATACCCGCAAGAAAGGGGACATGCTCTCATGGCAAGCACCTCAAATTCCAAAGCTCTCATCATAGACTCTGGATATTCAAATCACATGATGGAAAGAAGAGGCTCCTTCTCCTCTCTGGAGCCTCTGGAGAATATTTTTCAGGTAAATCCCCCACAAATTGGGGACTAAGCTCTAAAATAGAAATAAAATAGCAAATAAGACTAAAATAAGGCTTCATTTGTTGGAGTCATTTACTCAACATGCACACTTATTTGGCCAATTTTGGCCTATTTACCCACTATCCTAAGTTTAATTTACTTACTTGGCATCATATGAGCACACTATGACATCAGCATGAGCACACCCATGAATTCCTTCAATCAAGGAGGCCAATTGAGCCTTCATCTTCAATCAGGGAGGTTAACTAGGCTTCCTCCTTCAATCAGGGAGGCTAACTAAGCTTCTCCTTCAATCGGGGAGCAATTCTGGGGTGAGGTGAGTGTCATAAGTGCACCTAATTGCTAATTGATTGTTGTTTCACCTAACGATCAGTTGAGTTGAGTTGTATAGGCGCCTCCATTTATTATTTTTCTATTTTTTGCCAATATTTATAAACTGGAGTCAACACTAGCACCTACAATCACTTCTGATGACAAGTGTCACTTTAGTTAACTCCATCAGAGCTACTTGGAGTTATGGATGTGCTACCTCCTTGAGTTGGACATGCAGTTACATGTGATGAGTCCCTTTCAGTTAGACTCAGTCATCTATTGCACTTCGATTCAGTTAGGACTTAGTGTGAGAGTCAGTTATGGATCGTATCAGTGGTTAACTAAATGTGTCGATTGTGGCTAACATTCAGTTAAGCTACACCCATCCATGCAATTCGAATGACCTCCTTGTGTATTCGAATTGTCGTGGCATTCATGCATTCTGTATGACATTGTATTGTACTATCATTATATTATTGATTATACATGGTCTGCAAACTCTTATTGCAATACCGTTACACCATTTGATGTCTAATTTGTCTTGAATCACTTGTAAGATTGTGTTTAGTCCCTAGATTACCATTACATAATTAATATGGTATCAGAGCGCATGGCGAGACGAAGCTCATTCTTCATGAGAACATGATTTTTAACGGATTTGACATGCAAATTGAGCAAAAGCTCAAATTCCAGCACTGCACCAGAAGCCAAAGGTTTACCACTTAATACCCAAAGTAAAGGAATTGTTGATCAAACTTGCTTGATCAATTATGCTGGGTGTGATGAAAACCTGAAATGTGCAGGTTGTCCAAGCTTACGGTGACTTTTTGTGTTGATTATAGGTTTTTTCAGGTTCACTACATTCGCTACAATAGTTTGATATGGATTCTTCCATAGATCTTTTGACTCCTTTCAACTATCACCAATGGAAAGGAGACATGGAGATCCAACTACATGCCAGAGGACTCTACCAAGTCACTATGGATACAGAAGAAGAGCCTAATCATGTCGTGGACAAGGCTGGATTTTGGAACAAGAATCCTACGGTTTCTTGTGTCTCTCTATCTCCAAGGATATTCTATTCCACCTCTCAGGATTGAAGACTCTAAAAGAGATTTGGGACCAACCTTCCTCCCTGTATGGAAAATGGGATGATTTGAGGGTTTATCAGCTTGAAAATGAGTTGATGTCTCTTCAACCTGGTGATTTGGAGACCCTAAATGACTTTTTCACAAAATTCAAGCATCTAGTCCTACTGTTGAAGCAGTGTGAGGTGAAGAAGGAGGATGATCAGCTCATCCTAGCCATTCTCTCAAAACTTGGAGCTGACTATTCACTATTTGTTTCTACTTTTCATGCTCAGAAGCTCACAACCCTAGGATCGAAAATGCCTACACTCAATGCCTTCATTGAGTCCCTAACAGAAGAGCATGATAAGTTTGTCCAGATGGGGATCATCAAATCCTCCCATGATCAATCCCTTGTTGCATCAGGGCCCAAGGATCCGAAGGGTAAAGGAAAGCAGCAGAAGAATAAAAAAACTAAATTCGAAGCTCCAAATCCTAAAGTTCAAAATTAACAGCAAGAAGATCCTCACGGCTCGAAGAAACACAAGAACAAAGGAAACCACGGGAAAGAGAAAGTCAAGTGTTCATACTGCGGGAAAGGATTCCACCATGAGCATTCCTGCATGAAGAAAAAAATTGATGAATCTACTTCTCTCCTCGAGAGAAATAATACCAATCTTCTGGAAAGATTTCAGAGGAAAGACAATTAAGATCGGGAATACCAACAAGAAAGGGGACATGCTCTCATGGCAAGCACCTCAAAGTCCAAAGCTCTCATCATAGACTCTGGATATTCGAATCACATGATGGAAATAAGAGGCTCCTTCTCTTCTCTAGACACTGGAAAAATCATTCCCATACACATGGGAGATGACTCTACCATCATTTCAAAAGGACAAGGTACAGTAAATCTTGAGCATGGTTATTTTTCCAATGTTATGTATGTACCATCTCTTGCCTCAAACCTCCTAAGTGTCTATAAAATGACCCATACTAGAGTTCCCAAGAGAGTATCCTTCATCCCGGATGATGTATAAATTACTGAACTTGCATCAGGGAAACTTGTGGAAAAAGGATTTGTAAATCATCATGCAAAAGCCTATGAGTTCTCCCATTTTGTGGCGGATGCAAAGCCCACCACTCTTCTGACTCGTGGCAATGAGGTTAGGAGACTATGGCATGAGAGATTCGGCCATCTAAACTTCAAAAACTTGAAGGAGTTACAGAAAAATTCCATGGTTGAAGGCCTCTCGGTCATCAAAGCTACCATCGAAATTTGCAAAGGTTGTATTTTGGGCAAGCATCCTGAGCATAAGTTTGATGATGGGAAGGCAAGCCGAGCATTAGAAATATTGGGGCTGATTCATCCTGATATCAGCGAACCAATTCCCACCACATCCTTAAATGGATCTCGGTATGTTCTCACTTTCATAGATGATTTTTATATATATACATGAGTCTTCTTCATTAAGAAAAAGTTAGAAGTCTTAGAAAAATTCATTGAATTGAAAATACTACTTGAGAATGCATCCGAGAAAAAGATCAAATATTTGAGATCTGATAACGGAGGGGAATATGTTAGTAATGAGTTGCTGCAAATATGTTTTGATAGTGGCATTCAGATCCAACATTCAGTTCCCTACACTCCCCAGAAGAACGGTGTAGCGAAGAGAAAGAACCATTCTAGACTTAAGGAGATGACCACATGCATGTTGGAATCCAAGAGTTTGGGAGCAAATTCATGGGTTGAGGCCATGAATGTTGTTGCATACATTTACAGCAGAGTTCCTCACTCATCCATAAATGGGAAGATCCCTTTCAAATCCTACTTTGGACACAAGCCGGATGTGTCGAATTTCAGGGTGTTTGGGTCCACTGCATGGGCCCGAATTTCGCATGATAAGAGGAAAGCTTTGCAACCACAAAGTATTGAACGTTTGTTTATTGGATATCCAAAAGAATATAAAGGTTTCAAGCTGTTGAATACCAGAACAAAATAAATTTTCATTGAAAGAAGTGTCCAGTTCGATGAGCCTCTTCAAGAGGTAGAACTAGTGAAGGAGAAAACTATTGATTTTCCTTCCTATTCTGCTGAATATTTGGATGGTGAAATTGGGGGTGATGACTCTGATTTTGTACCTATGATATCTGATTTTGTACCTATGATATCCTGATGATCCAAGAAGAACAAGGTCTGATTTCCAAAGAGCAGGTATTGCTCTCTCTTTTCATGATGATTTTCTGTCTGAAACTTGTTATGTAATGATAATTTCAGATCCTAAGTCTTACTACCATGCTCGGAATGATCAAATCATGGAAAGCTACCATGGATGAAGAGTTTAATTCTCTTCGAAAAAATGCTAATTAGTAGCTACTTCCTCTTCCACCTGGGAGGAAATTAGTTCAATGCAAGTGGGTGTTTCGGACAAAGGTTTCTATTGATGGAAACCACTGAAAATATAAGGCAAGGCTGGTAGCAAAAGGGTTCTCACCGGTTGCAAAAACGGACTCCATCCGCCTAGTTTTGGCAATTGCGACATCCAAGCACTGGGAAGTCCATCATATGGATGTTAAGAGTGCCTTTCTGCATGGAGATCTTCATGAGGAGATATAAATGAATCAGCCTGAGGGCTACATTTCAGATCCATCTTTGGTTTGCAAATTAGAGAAGTCATTATATGGGCTAAAACAGGCCCCAAGATATGCCTTCCTTCTTACGCAAAACTTTCAAAGGTGTATATCTGATCCGAATGTTTATCTACAATAGTATGATGGTCATTTACTTATAATTTGTTTTATATGTTGATGATATCTTGATTACTGGTAGCACACTTGCTTCCATTTCATTCATAAAACTTGCCCTCCATGATGCATTTGAGATGAGCAATTTAGGGCTCTTGAAGCAATTTCTGGGGCTTGAAATTGCACAAAATTTTGATGGGATAATGGTCACTCAGTATAAATACATATCATACCTGTTAATTAAGTTTAACATGGCTGAACGTAAGTCTTATCCATTCCCTTTCCTCTCAGGGATCAACCTTAAAGAAGGAAAAAGCACTCCACCCATGGATTGCACAATCTACCACTAGCTGATTGGTATCTTGCTTTACTTGACACATTCTTAGTGTGATATATGTTATGCCATGAATGATGTATCAAGATACATGCAACAACCTCATGATCTTCATTGGAAGGCAGCCAAGAGGATCCTCCAATATATTCAGGGCACCAGGGCCTACGACTTTCACTATGCTGCAGACTCTGAGCTAGAGTTGGTTGGTTAAACAGATTCAGATTGGGCAGGAGATTCTATTGATCAGAAGTCTACTTCCGGATATGTATTCATGTTTGGTGGTGGCCCCATTTTCTGGTCTAGCAAAAAGCAGGTTGCCATTGCATTGTCTTCAGCAGAGGCCGAATACAGAGGAGTGGCGAATGCTTGCATCCAAGCTGTTTGGTTGCAAGGAATTCTTTCAAAGTTTGATTTTGGTAGTGTTTTGTCTACTATCATATTTTCGGGCAATCAAAGTGATATTAATATCTCCATAGATCCAGTTACCAGGCAGATGACCAAACATGTAGAGATACACGCGCACTACATCAAAGAGTTGGTGCATGGCAGGACCATTGTTCTGCAGTACTTCCCTACTAATGAGCAGATTACAGACATTTTCACCAAGTGATTTCAGAGAAGAACTTCACTTACCTCCATTCACTGATTCACTGTTGGGGGTGAGTTCATCAGGGTGATCATATTACTTCTCCAGTGTTCAGCTTGAAGGGGGGGGGGTTTCCCACTCGTTTTCTCCTCTTTCCTCACTTAGATTTATTTTTTAGCATTGTTTGAGTTACATTATTGTACATGGTGACCCGTGGCCTTTGTTGTTGGGGCCCTATAATTTCATGCATTTAATTTTCTCCTCCTAAGTATAGCTTAAGGGGGGGTTTTGGAGTCATTTACCCAACATGCACACTTATTTGTTCAATTTTGGCCTATTTACCCACTATCCTAAGTTTAATTGACTTACTTGGCATCAGATTAGCACACTATGACATCAACATGAGCACACCCACACCTTCCTTCAATCAAAGAGGTCAACTAAGCCTTCACCTTCAATCAGGGAGGTTAATTAGGCTTCCTCCTTCAATCAGGGAGGATAACTGGGCTTCCTCCTTCAATTGGGGAGAAATTCTGGGGTGAACTGAGTGGCATAAGTGCACCTAATTGCTAACTGATTATTGTTTCACCTAACAATCAGTTAAGTTGAGTTGTATAGGCGACTCCATCTATTATTTGTCTATTTTTTGCCAATATTTATGAACTGGAGTCAACATTGGCGCCTACAACCACATCTGATGACAAGTGTCACTTTAGTTAACTCCATCGGAGCTGCTTGGAGTTATGGATGCGCTACCTCCTTGAGTTGGACATGTAGTTAATGTGATGAGTCACTTTCAGTTAGACTCAATCATCTATTGCACTCCGATTCAGTTAGGACTTAGTGTGAGAGTCAGTTATGGATCAGATCAGTGGTTAACTACATGTGTCAATTGTGGTTGACATTCAATTAAACTAAACCCATCCATGCAATTCGAATGACCTCCTTGAGTATTCTAATTGTATTGGAATTCATGCATTCTACATGATATTGTATTGTACTATCATTGTATTATTGATTATACAGGGTCTGCAAACTCTTATTGCAGTATCGTTACACCATTTGATGTCTAATTTGTCTTGGATCACTTGTAAGACTATGTTTAGTCCCTAGATTACCGTGACAAATTAATATCATTAATGAAATAGTGATCCAAAGGAGGATGTCATGCCCCAACTAACCCTTAGAAGTGATTTATCCCTCAATGGTCCCCTTTCCAAGCTTGTAGGCTCAATTTTGGGAGGATAACGTCATAGGCCAAATTGCTAGAGGAGGGATTTTTCTATGCTAAAATGGGGTCCAAGTGGGTGAAGGAGGTATGCTAGATAAGGGACACCATTGCTTTACAAGAAGAAATCACCTTTACATAATAAAAACCATTGTGTTCATGTGCCCTAGTGGGTCACCCTAAGAAGCCTTGGACACCAACCCATGGGCTTAAAGCCGTGTAAGGTGGGGACATCCACACACCAAAGGGTTAGTTAGCCATGCCACAAAACCAAGTATTCATGGGAGTGAAACCAAGGGATTCTATCATGACCAATCTAGGGGGACAACAACCCCTAATCCAAATATTCATACAATATTTAACCCACTTTGGCCTTTACAATAAAAAAAAATCAAACCTATTTCTCTAGGTTTGGCTCTAGAGCATAACAATGTTCAACAAGCATATCCACTATACTTTCAACATGGGACATATTTGGAGCAAGGTACAAATTAGTCACTCATTCAATTTTGAAATTACAACGGTTCAAATCTTCATCATGATGCTAGGAGAGCATAACAATGAGGGACTGCTCCCATTTATGGAATTCTTGGAGAAAGGTGGGGGTCACATTTGGCTCAATTGGAAAATTGGTGTAGTAATTTGGCACCCTCTAAAACAATACAAGTGCAATCACATTCTAGGATGTTGTGTTACAAGGACAAAGGAATACCTCATCATGGGGCTTGGGCTCGAGCTCGAGGGAGATGCCACCAAAAAAATATGGAAAAATCGTTTGAGGTACATTCTGATAGCCATGAGATGCAATAAAGTCATGACGAAGTGTTGGATTCTTCATAAGAAACAACTCTGTCATTTAAAGAAAGGATGGAGATGAGTAATGACATGCAAATGCAACATTGGGAAGAAGGGATGAGTATGCAAAACAAACACCTGAGTCTGCAAACAAGATGAAGCCACTGGAAAAGACTCCACCCTAGAAAGAGAAACATAACCCGTTGGAGCTCTCAAGTCATTTGGGATGAGGTAGATATGCCCCCTCACTTTGATGCTTCAAAATTAGTTACCTTTCATGATTGGCATGAATGTCACCAATTCAACTACTCTACTAGTATCAGCCTGAAGAAGCCATGGACCCCTCCCCAAGCTGATCCTCCCCCTCCCTGGTCTTACGTTTTCCCTCAGTGTCATGGCTTTGGTTATAAAGGTCCGATGGAGGAAGAAATTAAATTGATCTTCAACATGAGAAGGTATATATTCAATCTGCATTTCCGCAAGGAGCAATTGAGGCGCACTCAACAAATTCTATTGGACATCAACACTCAACACCCATGCATGGAGGCCCATTCACTCTATTTTCCCATCATCATTCCTCTAGCACCAATGCACACAAGCAGTCTTCCCGAAGAGCAAGCAGTCTTCCCGAAGAGCAAAAGAATGGTTCTTTTGCTGCGTAGAAGTCTTTACAATTTGTTTGTTTTTTTCCCAAGAGTCTATTATGTTACTAGTTCAACTTATCGGCCAGTGGCACTTAGGTGCTCATTTTGGTTAAATGTAATCAAAGAAAGCTAGTTTGTATTTTGTAAAACTCTAAACCATGTGAGTAGTAAAGTCTTTTTTGTGATATTTGGGTCTAGACTACATTGTTTTGGTTGCCTCAACTCAATGATTGTAACCATCAATGTACATTATTTCTTGTCTAATAATATAATCTCTTACTTAAAAAAACCATTATAATTATTTTAAATATATAAAACTCATTTTAAATTTTCGACTTATTATAAATAACAACATAATGTGTACAATTTTTTTTTTGACAAAGGTGAATGACACATTATTACGAAATATATTTGATAAAATCCTCAACAAATCATGTAACTTTTATTGAAAATATATATATTGTGAAAATACATAATCATGGCTATTTAAATAAATCTTCTTAAATATTAATTCTAGATAAGATATTTCTTATATTAATTTTGGTAATAGAATATCAAAACAACTACGTTATTTTCAATCACATTAACGTCTATTCGCCCACATAGCAAAGCTTAGACTTTGGGTATTTCAATATTTAAAGTCTGGAGAAACCAACGTTTACAAAAATCGTTAAAATTACGATGATTTCAATGGCAAAGTCAAATCTGCTAATTCAATATAGATAATATGCTAATTCAATATAGATAATATGAGGTTTAAATACATCAGAAGATGAGCTTTAAATTTGTAAAAAAGAAAATTGGATATTCATCCTAGAAAGTAAGAAAGAAATCTTAAAATATAACAAATTTAGTAAGGAAGAAATTTTAAAATATAACAAATTTTAAGATATTTTGTAAAAGTATAATAATAAATGGGGCATCTAATGAAATTTGAATTTGAGATTTTTTTTACAACATTCTTTCATTTACACAGTACTTGTTTGTCAGTGTACACCCCTGCAGGCTTCTTAACTAGAAACCTTGTTTTCTACCATTGTAATAGTCAAACCATTTCTTACAAAACTCACATTATTTCTTAGGGCCGTTTTTTGGAATTTTTAGGCACTATGTTTTATTTTAAAAATAATAAGGTGTTCTATTTGCTGGTGCACAAAAGTTGTTTGAATGATCTTACCTAGTTAGCAGGGGTTAATTGAATTGAAATTAGGGTAGCAGGTACACAAAAGTTGTTTGAACGATCTTGTTGAAAATAGCAGCGAGAAACTCAATTTAATTCTCTGTCTAAATTAAATTGAGGAGGAAACTTTCCCAGGCAGAGGACGGCAGCTGTAAACTAGCAGAAAGAAACTCAATTTAATTTTCTGTCTAAATTAAATTGAAGAGGAAACTTTCCCAGGCAGAGGACGGCAGCTGTAAACTATCTAAGTGTACAGAGGAAGCAATTGTAGAGTAATCTCTTCCATTTTGATTAATGAAAAACAGAGCAGATGGGGTTTTGGGCAGTAAGCTTTCCCCGTTTTTGATATATCTTGTCTCTGTATGAAAAGTTGCTTCTGTGTGTGATGATTTTTCAATTTATGCAGTAGATTAGATTTGTGTCTCATGATTTAGATAAATTTTATGAGCAGTTGCAGATCTATTGAAATTTCTACATGGTATCAAAGCCATAATCACAGAAGAACAGGGAATTCGAAGTTTCTCCTCAGGTCTACAGGCCAGTGCAGCAACATCTCTACAGAGCTTGGAAGATGGCTTTCAACGGGTTGAGGCTAGAATTTGCCTTGGAATGCAGCTCCAACTTCGTAGCTTGGAAGGATCGCATGGAGGCAGTATTTGCAGATAATGGGTTGTTGGAATATATTGAGTCTGATATTCCACAGCCAGCTGCAACAGATGCCCAGCTTGTTCAGTGGAAGAAGGATGTGGCGAAAGGAAGAAGAATTATCCTCGAGGGGGTTCGAGATCATATTGTCTCAAATCTCCATGGGAAGACTTCTCCATTCGCAATGTGGAAAACATTGACAGAGTTATTCCAGAATCAGAGTGACCAGAGAAAGCTGGCACTCAAAGATAAACTTCGAAAGATCAAGATGGAGAAGAACGATACTATTCTGCAGTATCTGAGCAAGCTCACACAGTGCCGTGATGAGCTTACTATTCCAGAAGATGATTTGGTGAGTCTAGCATTGCTAGGTCTTCCCAAGAGCTGGCACAGTTACCAAGATTCCGTAAATGGTCGAGAAAAGCTACCTGATTGGTCGCGCTTATGGTCTGATCTTCAGCAGGAAGAATTTAGGCAAAGCACAAGAGATGGATCCTCATCCAAAGCTGATGAAGAGGAAAACTTCGCATTAATGGGAAAAGGGAAGAAAGGGAAAGGGAAGAAATTCCAACCCAAGCCCGATTCTAATCATGGCGGCAAAAAGGATTTGTCGAAGGTGAAGTGCTTCCACTGTCACGAGTTTGGGCACTACGCAACCAGATGTCCACAGAAGAAATCCAGCAAGAAAACTGCAGCTGTAGGTGAAGCCCTAGCTTCACAGTTCGAGCTTGATTTCACACTCATTGCATGCATGGCCAGCACAGTAATGAGTACCGTGTGGTATTTGGATTTGGGTGCATCTTTTCACATGACTGGATGCAAACATTTCTTTAGTGAAATGGAGGAGAAGGATCTGCAGATAAATATCGAGCTAGGCGATGACGGGCGGTACAGTGCAACTGGTATAGGCACTGTAATCTTCCATAGAGAGTCAGAATCAGATTTTCGACTCAAAGATGTCATGTATGTGCCAGGATTGAAGAAGAACCTGATCTCGGTAGCAGTGCTCGAAGACCGTGGTTATGATGTGGTATTCAGCCAGGGAAAATCATTTCTGAGACACATAACCACGGGGCAAGTAAAGCAAATTGGAGTCCGCGTGAGAAACCTCTACAAGTTGGAGGTTGGAGATTGTGCTGCATTAATTAGCAAGGCAGAAAAAGTGCAGAGCCAAGATGATGGAGAGCTTTGGCATCGAAGACTTGGTCACCTACACCATGGAGCCTTGAAGATCATGCAGCAAATCACAACTGGACTTCCCAAAGGTGCCTTGAACCAGCAAAATGTATGCAAAGGATGCACTTTGGGAAAGTATGCAAAATCCACCTTCCATGAACGGGACAGCAAGGTGCATGCAGTCCTGGAAAGGATCCACTCGGATCTTTGTGGACCTTTTTCGACAGTTTCCACTGCCAAGCACAGGTATTATGTTATATTTGTAGATGATTTTTCTAGAAAGTGTTGGATCTATTTCATGCAGAAGAAAGATCAGACATTCTCAAAGTTTGTAGAATTTAAAACATTTGTTGAGAAAGAAAGTGGCAGGAAAGTGAAGGCTCTCAGAAGTGATAATGGAGGTGAGTTCGTGTCAAATGCATTCAAAGAATTTTGTGCGAAATAAGGCATTCGAAGAGAGTTGATAGCACCCCACAACCCACAGTAAAATGGGGTGGCTGAAAGGAAGAACAGAAGTATTGTGGGCACAACAAAGGCGATGTTGCATGACCAAGGCCTGCCATTGCATCTGTGGGCTGAAGCATGCAACACAACAGTCTATTTGCAGAATAGGAGCCCTCATCGGATTTTGTGCATGCGCACTCCAGAAGAAGCTTTTTCAGGGAAGAAGCCCGATGTATCACACATCAGGATCTTTGGATCATCAGTTTACTGTCATGTTTCCAAGGATTCAAGGAAGAAGCTTGAACCGACAACTGAGTTGGGGATATTTGTGGGGTACACTGAAACACCTCATAACTATCTTGTGTACATGCCATCCCTTAGAAAAACAGTTATGAGGAGGGATGTAAAATTTGATGAAGAGAAGGCTATGCGTTCCTCTCTTGAGAGGGAGCTTCAGATATCATCAGAAGAGGAGCTTTTAGTTCCAAAAGAAAAACCTCAAGAAGATGTGGAACAACCACATATAGAGGAGCAGAAAATGGAGTCAACCACTCAGGCAGAGAAACCCAGAGAAGGCAGCAAGCAAACCAGGGAAGTTGATAGATTGTTGCATGATGCTAGAGAGAATGTGGGACAACCCACATCTCAGCGTAGGCAGACAAGGTTACCGAGTCGGTACACTGACTACATGGCTCTGGTGAGCTAGAGTGTAGAGACTGAGCCACCCTCATTTAAAGAAGCTATAGAGAAACCAGTATGGGTTGATGCTATGGTAGAGGAATTTGATTCCATTGTCAGAAATACCGTTTGGGAGGTGGTCCCAAGACCAGCAGACAAATCAGTGGTAGGTTCAAGATGGCTCTACAAAGTAAAGCATGCGGCAGATGGAAGCATCGAGAAACACAAGCCTAGATTTGTGGCCAAGGGGTTTTCTCAGGTAGAAGTTATTGATTACGAGGAGACTTTTGCTCCAGTAGCAAGGTACTCTTCCATTAGATCTATTCTTTCTTTGTCTTTGCAGATGGGGTGGAAGATCCACCAAATGGATGTAAAAACAGCATTCCTCAATGGATTGAATGAGGAAGAGGTGTATATTGAACAGCCGGAGGGGTTTGAGACCTTTGACAGAGAGTCGCATGTGTGCAGACTCAAGCGAGCGTTATATGGGCTCAAGCAA
>LPNX010084097.1:72789-152894 GCA_001517045.1 Pseudotsuga menziesii
TCTTCTCTTCAGCAGAGACTTTAATGACATCTTCTACATCCTGCACTTGATTCCTCAACCTTGGAAATTGTCTTACCTGTGATATTCCTAATTTCACAACCCTGGGTGGCATCGCCATAGTGGTCACACGGCCACCATGCTCGAAGCGTCTCGGAGTGTCTTCTAAAGGTTCCTCCTCGGGCAGAACCCACTCGGTGTTATACTGTGGATTGGCAATGGCTGCAAACTCTGGAATTCACAGCACTCTGTAATGAAATTAGCTCTAGACATGGGAAACTTAACACTGTACTCTATAGCTCTCGGCTCTTTGCTAAAGTAACCCTCCCGAATGAATAATTTCTACTTTTATACCGAAGGCGGTAATCCCGGACGCAACGGTCATCTAGACTGAACCCGTCGGTTGTATTAATTGCTTGGACGAGACCACACCCGTCATTTCGATCCTCAATAAATGCTGAAATCCGATCAATTTTCCTCGAAACGTGTGTGTGCAAGCGCCAGTCTCGTCGAAGATTTGCCAAATATGGAAAATTTGATTATGCCGTGCCAAATCTACGGTAAGGTATACCGGTCATTTCCTCATTAACTGCCTGTCAGAAGGTGACTTGACTAGCCCTCTGTCTCGTTACAAAACTGGGTACGTGGCACGGAGAAACATCGCGCTGCTACGATGCCACACCGCATCACTTGCTCAAAACAAACTTACACGTGTCTCTTTTTTTCTTTTTTTCTTTTTTAAATGAACCGTCCTTATGCGATTCCTTATACTTAGAATACTTGCCGGTGTAGACTAATTCCCAGTGCGATGCCTCCTTTCAACTACACTGGACATCTGCACCGTTCGTGACTCTGAATTAGGGCTGAGAGGTGGAGTGGCTGTCACTATAAAGCTTAAGCCTACTTCCATTAATCATCATGGGAAGAAGCTCCCCATTCAGTTTACTGAGTTGAACGGCTCATCCCTCTGTGACTTGCTGTATCTGATATGGCCCCAACCAATGCGTCTTGAACTTCCCTCGAAACTTAATAAATTTACTGTCATAGAGGAGTACTAGGTCTCCAATCTGAAGAGTCTTACTCTTAATCTGCCTGTCATGCCAAGCTTTTTCTCGTGCCTTCTGCACTTTCTGATGGAATCCGACGATGAATCTGTCTTCTTCTAAGGCAAGCAGCTACGCTAGCTTCTCATGCACCGTGTCTGTATCAGCCATTTCAGTGATCTGAGCAATTCTTAAACTGGGAAGGATATACTCCATAGGCACAACAACCTCCTGTCCATACACCAAGCTGAAAGGTGTGTGTCCTGTAAGTTTCTTGCATGTAGTCCTATATTCCCATAATACAGCGTTAACTCTGAGGTCCCAATCATTCCTTTGGCTGTTGCATATCTTAGTAAGAGCATTTTCTAAAATCTTGTTAAAGGCCTCCACCGTACCATTAGCTTACGGGTGGTAGGAAGTGCTCTTATGGTGCTGTATCTGAAATTATTCCGTCAAGGCCTCAATGGTGCAGTTCAAGAAGTGTGTGCCTTGATCGCTCATCAAAATTACTGGGCATCCAAATCTAGTGATGATGTTTTCAAAAATGAACTGGGCGGCTGTAGCAGCATCACAGTTTCTTACTGCTTTGGCCTCGGTCCACCTGGTGAGGTACTCTGTTCCAGTGATGATATATCTCGCACCAGTTCGTTTTCCTGGTGGGTTGATAGGACCCACAAAGTCTATAGCCCACTTGTCAAATGCGCGCAACGTAACCTGCGGTCGCAGCGGCATTTCATCTCTCCGCAAGGGTTTTCCTACCCTCTGGCAGATATCACAGCATCTGCAAAAGTCCTTAGCGTCTTTATGTAACGTGGGCCACCATAATCCTGCGGTCAGGATTTTCTGCGCAGTCGGATTTCCAGGGAAATGACCTCCTGTGGTACCTGAATGTGCTTCTCTGATAATAGCCTCCTTTTCATGCGGCATCACACATCTGCGCAGGAATTCATCTGGACCTAACTTGTATAACTGTCCTGTGATTAGGGTGAAGTCTGCTGCTTTAACAACCAACTGCCTCTTTTGATGCTTGGTAAACTCCTCAGGTGCCCTTCCTGTAGTTAGAAAGTGAATGATATCAGCATAGTACTCATTTGCGATCTAGATAGAAAACAATTGCACATCTGGCAAATTGTCCTCTAGATTACTTGGCTCTTCTCCTAAGTCTATTCGCGACAGATGGTCAGGTTCGGTGTTCAATCTTCCTGGTTTGACAATGATTTCAAAATCATACTCCTGAAAGAGGAGTAACCATCTACAGATTCTTCCCCCTAACACTGGCTTATTGACCAAATACTTCAATGCGGAATGGTCAGTAAACATCTTGAACAAGGCACCCAACAAGTAGTGCCTGAAATTCTGTAGCGCGTACACCATAGCTAAGCCTTCTCTTTCTTTCGTGGTGTAGTTATTTTCTGCTGTCGACAGCTTTCTATTGGAGTATGCGATAGGATGATCGATACCTCCTTCTCCTGGTTGCGTTAAAACAACCCCTAGTGCGATGCCAGATGCATCCACATGGACATGAAACGGCTGAGTCCAGTCTGGGAATACTAAGATGGGGGCTGTAACCATCTTCTCTTTAAGTGTGTTTAGACTCTGCTGGCATTCCTCATTCCATAGGAATTTTACGTCTTTCTTTAACATTTTTTCCATCGGTGCTGTAATCTTTGCGTATCCCTTGATGAATTTTCTGTAGTACCCGGTATGACCAAGTACTGTTCTCAATTGTTTGACTGAGTTGGGTGCTGGAAGATTTACAATGATGGCAATTTTTGCAGGATCTACCATCAAGCCTTGTCTACAAACAATGTGACCCAACAAAATACCAAATGGTGCACAGAATATGCATTTTTTCAAGTTCAGAGAAATCTGGTACTGCCTACATTTCTCTAACATCAGTCTTAAATCTCCTATGTGCTTGTCAATTAATCCAAATACAGTCCAATCATCAAAATAAACTTCTAGGAATTTATGGATGTATTCTTTAAATACAGCAACTACTACTCTAGAAAAGATAGCTGGTGCATTCTTAAGACCAAAGGGCATTATCGTATACTGGAATGAGCCCCATTCTGTTGCAAACGTGGTCTTATGGCGATCTTCTGGGTGGATCCTGATCTGGTGATAGCCTGAAAAGCCATCAGTGAAGGAGTAGACCTCCTGTCCTCCCACATTGTCTAATACTTCATCAGTGAAAGGTGTCGGGAATGGATCATGAAGCGATGCGTCGTTGAGTTTACGTAAGTCGACATAGATCTTGATGTCTCCTTTGGTTTTCTTCTCTTGCGTGACCATGGGGCTAACCCATTCACTCTCTTCTACAAGCTCAATGATGCCTGCTGCTAGCATCTTATCGATCTCGTCCTTAACTTTTTCTTTGTAGCGCTGATTCAATCTATATGGACGCTGCTTGACTGGTCTAGCATCCTCTTTCAGTGGTATCCTCATTACTCCCAGGTCTCCGACTATTCCCTTCATCTCTGTGAACTTGGTGGGAAATAGGTCCTGATAGTCATGTAACAAGTCTGCAATCTGTCCAACTGTTTCATCCGTCCAGTAGTCTCCAATAGAGGCAAACTTTGGTTATGTGTCTGTGCCAATATTGATCTTTTTAATCTTGAGTGGCTCTGTGATTTCTGGAGTCTGTAGCTTCGGTCCATCAACATCACGAGTCCCTTCTGACTCCGAAATTTTGATGTTGCGAGGATCCTCATCCTCCTCCTTTGGTTCTGATGCAAAACTGTAGCACTCTAGCGCCTCTTCTAACTGGATGGCCCACTCAGGTTGAGTTTGTACTGATAGTGTACAATCCTCAAATGTATTAATCTTTATTACATCTAGGGCCTGATCAACATTTGGATACTCAGATTCAAAAGCGAAGGTGAGTAGAAAGTTGTCTATTAGAAGTGGCCATGTAGTCGTTCCCTTGCGCAATTCAGTCTCTGTGTACCAGTTCCGTGGAACTAGGTCTAAGGTGTGAATGAATCGGTGAACCCATTCATCCTTGGGAATGTCCAACCAAGCCTGTTCACATGTATGAATGTGTGTCCTGGGGTCACTTTCTCCTATGTATCGCTGCTGGAGATATTCTCTGTCGGTAGAGAATCTGATCGCCATCAATCTCTTAAGATCATCCCATGATGGGATATTCTCTTTATGTGCATACCACCATCTTGCAGGTGTAGCTCGTACTGCAAGGTCCATAGCTGCAATTCTCTGCTCGTGAGGGATTTGTTGTTCAAACTACATGAGAAAGTCCTGGATGTCTGTTATACCATGAAATGACGGGATCTCGTTGATCTCTGCACCAATCCATTGCAGTGACTTGGTCATGTATGCACATCTACGCGCTGAGACTTCGTAAAGTCTGTTCTGCCAGTTCTCTAGACCAACATCTGAATCCGATGCGCATGAGCTGTCGCATCGCCAACTAATGTGCCCATCTGCGGTTGGATTAATGTAGTCGCTCTGGTTTGCAGTCATCTGATAAAGGCTGTCCATGTTACGTACCTCTTCCTCTTCTCGTATAGGTTCAATGTATCTAGGACCCTGAAGAGGATCTAACAGTGCGATGAACCGGATCTGCGCGTCCTCAAAGGTCATTTGTCCTCTCTTTAAGTCGATAATGGCCATGTTACCGATCGCCCAATCAATGCCTAGTAGTGTTGGATATGGTCTACTATCGCCAATAATTTCTATAACTTCGAAGTCCGCAGAGCTGCGAACTCCGTCAATGTCAACTGGCACCTACGATAATCGACCCAGGGGTGATACCCGCTGTTGATTAGCTAATCTGAGGTGGATAGGCGATCTGACTAACTTAGGGCTACCCATCTGTTCCCATGTCTGCTTAGTCAAAACATTTACCTCTGATCCTAGATCTAGGATGACCTCGTCCATTTCAAATTCTCCAACCTGTGCTGTGAGTCGCATCTCTCTTCCTGTTCTCGTATGTCCCCTAATGCTATGAACAGCGCACTATGCACTGCTCACAGAAGAAGATGGTTGACACTGATCTATGATGCACTGAAGTTCTCCAATAGCTTGCTCATTTCTCACGAGTTTTAAACAACTGCGCAGGAAGGATTGTACACTCCCTGCTAACTCGTCTTCATCGCAAGCGCCCGATGTGGTAGCCTACGATGTCTAGTTAGGGCTAACGCCACAAGGTGCTTGCTGCGGTACGCCCCTAGATGGCGGTACCTGCGATCCTGATTGCATAGGGTCATCAAAGAAAGTCTTAGCTTCCTGAAATGTCTGTTTGTTCTTCTGTAGGTCAAGTGGTGTTGCTTTGTTAGGAGCTTTACGCACCCACTCCTAACCTGTGGTCTTTTCAGTAACCTGCGATGTCTCATTGGTGGAAACACCACTGCGAGTCACAATGTTGACTCGTGGTTCTGGTTCTTCCTACTCAGCAGCAATAAACTGAATGTGCTGGTGTACTGCTGTCTTAGGTTCTCTGATCTTAGCTATCAAGGTAGGACAGTCTTCTATAGCGTGATCGTAAGATTTGCAATAGTTACATGTGGTGGTAGGGCTCTGAAAATCCCTAGCATAATGTCCTACAACTCCACAATTGTAACAAGTGACTGGTCCACGACCACGGCCAAAGCCTTCTCCATGGCCAAAGCCTCTGAATCCTCCTCATCCTCTGAATCCTCCTCCACGGCCACCATAAGCTGGATCATGCTGTGGTCCTGCTGCTTGACCCCGTGTTTCTGATTGGACTCTGTACAGGTCTTGCTTTCCTCCGACCATGAGATCATAGGCTCGGCAATCATGTTCATCATGGCCTACTAACTTACAGAAGACACAATATAAGTTCTTAGGGGTTTGCACGTACTTCTGAAGTAGAGGGCACTGGTGAGGTAGATGTCCTCTTGTTTTGCATATTTCTTGTTTTGCATATTTCACACCACGGCCCATGGGTCTGTGGTAAGGGGTTAGGAGCCCCGGTTGCTAGATATTCTACAAATACTGGAAAGTTATCTTTAGTATGGCCTTATGCTTTACACTTTACGCACCATATGTCTTGCACAACCTCTTTCCCTTTCTTAAGTTCATGCATCTGTATCATGAGATTAGCCAACTGGTTTTGTAGATTTGTCATACCTGTGTGTTGATGCCTGGAAATTCGCAGGCGGCAACAGTAAGGGATTCTCCCCAATCAATGTTCCCAACTAGCCCGTTGACTGTTTGGTGTAGGGAATCCGTCCGGTTTACGGTCCAGCCACCGTAGGTCAAAGTAACAACAAGGGCTTACCGGTTGCGGCCCGGTCCACCGGAATTTGTATTTTTTGACTTAATGTATGTAATGCCCATGCCTATCTTAAAATGCAGGGTGGTAAAGATGCAAGGAACAACACAATGTGCTGCGCAGGTTCTTACCTCTCGTCTTAGGTTCACCAACGTCTAAACCACATATGTAACCATGCAGTAAAACAACTAACTATCTAAACACCTAACTATCTATCCCCGGGGAGCCAGAAGAATGATTATTGGTGAGTAATGTATTATTTCCATGTATAATAAACAAGTTACAGGTAGCTGATATCTGTTTTTACAACACATGAACAAGAAAATATTCTAACAACTAGATAGCCAATTGTTATATGAACCACGTCCATTACTCTAGGTGAATTTTCCACGAATTAAATCAGAAATCATTCGATAAGACATAGGTCATAAGGTTAGAACGATCTCACGATTCATGGACACAAGATGAAAAATAAAGTAATTCATCTTTCTACCATCCATGTATAAACATTTGGAAACTTCACATCTCTTTCTCCAACAGGAAAACCAAAATATTTTATTGCAAAAGGAAGTAGTTCTTCTTACAATATGTCCTCCAGTCTTACTGGGAAAAAAAAAGCCCCATCCCTTCTCTACGTTTCCTATTTTTATACAAAAAGGAAAAATATGGTTGGGCTGCCCAAAGTGACCTTTGGGCTTCCCAACCCTTTTGTCTTCCCAACGTTTCAATTTTCCAAAAAGCCTTTTACAATATATTAAATTACAGCAAAGTTGATTGGTCCTTTTGAAAGGAGGGTCCCGCTTGGTTCTCCAAGAATTTTCTCCACGCTGTTGCCTCAGCAGCGAATCCTTCAAACGAGCTTGGTTCTAATAACTGAAAGCTTAGCTCGAACTTTTCAGCCTGGTTTTTAATGGCCTCTACCCTGGCTGTGTTCAATCACACCTGTTCTTCTAAGAGCTGCACACTGACGGCTGTGTGGCCTATTTCATTTTTCAGGATTTGGTCATCAATAGCTTTGATGCGTTGTACTCTGGCTTCTTCATCTTGTTGTCCTTTCTGCAACATTTCTACAAATGCATCATGATCAGGGAACTCATATAGCCTCTGCTCGGCTTCTACCTGACATCTGTTGTAGGCAACCAGGGCCCTCCTGAAGAATTCTGTGCAGACTCCTTTGGTCTTCTTGACTGTTTTCTGGAAATCTTCTGCAGTATTGATAGCGAATTCTATCAGATCGTGGTCCCGTTTAAGGGCTTGTTTATCCTTGGATGGTAGTTCAGCTGGGGCTTCCTCATCGTTCTCCGCCCTGGCTATCCTTGTAGTCATTACTTCGAGGATGTCTTGAGACCTGTCAACAAAATAAGAAGCCGTTTCCAAGATTTCTTCCAGTCGGCCATCAATCTGGAGGACCTGGCATCTTTCTTCTTCTAGAGCAGTTTCAAGGTGTAGCACTTTAGCTTTCTGGGCCAGGATGTGTTCTTTAACCGGCTGTAGATCGACCTGCTGTTCCTTTGCTACTTCCAGCTGCTCTTTCAGTTCTTTAACGTATGCGGCATTAGACTCATAGATAATATGCTGTTGTGCTTCTAGGTCTTCTATCTTTGCCCTCATCTGTTCCTTTTCATTCTTTAAGTCTTGAATTTCCTGCTGTGCACTTTCCAGAGCCTCATGTGCTGTTTCCTTGGCCTGTGCTTCTACCTGGATGGCGCAGATTTCACTTTTTGTGGCCTCCATTTCTCTCAGCACATGTTCATATTTTCTCTTAAGTCTATTTCCTTCTTCCCTTTCTTTTCTCAGGGTAGCCTTAAGCTGAGAGGAGGTCTTCTTGGATGACTCTATTTCAATCATCATTCTGTCTATGTTATCCTCTGAAGCATGTATTGTCGCAGTCCCGGCCCTTATAGTAAACCTTGGATCTACATCTGTCCCTACCATCATGACCTTATCTGTTATCATTTTGCTGGCCATTCCTTCTGCCTCTACCTTTTTTTCTGTTCTCCTCATTATCCTTTTAGTAGCCCTGTCATACTATACGGTGCTGAAATCAGGGACTTCTTCCCCCTTTTTCTGTACGAAGGGTACTAGCTGAAGCACAGGGGTAGCAGCTATGATGGTAGTGGGCACTTGAGGGATCTGCACCTCGGGATTTTCCTCTCCCTGACTCTGCCCTGATGATGCTTCGGGAGCTTGCTGTTGCGTCAACTTTATCTTCTCAACCTCCTGCTCTCGCAGTTCTTCGTCCAGCTTTCTCTGGGCTTCTTTGGCTGCTTGCCTAGCAGCTTCTTCTGTTTCTCTAGCTGCTTCATTGGCTCGCTCAGCTGCTTCCTGGGCAGCTTTCCTCTTTTCTTCTTCTCCCTTTCGCATCCATTATGTAGCCTCATCTTCCAGCCTCTGAGCCTCCTCTCTTATCCTTTTGGCTGCTTCTTCAGCCCTAGCTTGCTCAGCTTTATCTTGTTCAGATCCTTTTCCATCCTTGGTGGGGTTTTTCGGTTTGAATCTCCTACTAAGTGCAGTCATGTTTGGTGCACTCCTGAAAACAGATTCATCTCGATCAAAATGGTGGGTGTACTGATAAAAAACCTTGTGCTTCTTGCAGTGCTCAGCCATTCTGCCATGAGTGTCATTTCGTCTGAAAGTCATCTTGCCAAAGTGGAACTTTCCTAGCTCCTCTATAAATTCTGCAGCTGCCTAGCTTAAATGGTAGAGGTGGATAGGCAGTCTTCTTTTTCTGGAACAAGAAGTGACCAACTCCGTCAATAAACACTTGTCTGACTACCTCTTTGTGGACTATATAATCCGTTGCATACTTGGGCAGTAGATAAGGTGTTTTTGATCCACCAAACATTCTAAGATACATCTCGTTTTCTGTCAAGAAATAATCACCATACTCCTCTATTACCTTCATTGCCTCTTCAGACATGCAGTTACATTCCTTTCGGAAGATAAGCGTGTGCAGAGGCATAATAAAATGCTCACAGATTTCTCGGTAATAGCTATGGTACTGGTGAGCACCCAGTAGTTTGTAGGCTGCATACACGGGCATTCTTCCCCTATCCCAAACACATTTGAGCCCCGGGAAAGGCTGGTGGCATAGTATGCAGTCTATCAGAAAGGAACTCATGTAGAACTTAGACTTTTTTCGGGCTTCTCCTCCTCCTAGGGCTGCAGCTACACAAGAAGAGAGACTGCTAGATACTAGGCTAGCCCAGTTGAAGATTGTTCCTTCTGTGGCTACATGAAACATAAGAGGTATCCACTCCAATTTGAAGAGTCTACCATTGGATCTTCCAAAGATCCGGTTTAGCATCAAGGCTATAAACCTGTAAGGAGCTCTTAAGCTCGCTGTGTCATAGTCCTTAGTTGCTCTGTGTCTGTAAAGCTTTCCTGGTAAGAGCATTCTTCTCAGGGTTTCCACTAAATCCATCCTGAGGTTCTCTAACCAGTCGTTTGACAGGAAGACTTGGGGCTCTGGCAGGTGGTAAGCCAATGCCACATATCTAGAGCTAAATGCAGCATAGCCCTGACCTTCAACATTTCCCATCAGCATTGTGTTGTTATTCGTGTGTGGTAGAATCCATCTCATCACATCAGTGCAAGGGAACAGCTCTAGCTTGGTGGCAACCTTCATAATGGCAGATCTTTCTATATTGGCATAAATGGGCTCTTCCTCAAGACCTATGTCTGGGAATTCCCTACGGGAAATCAGTCTGTATATCTCTCCCCACTTATATTCGGGCTCAACCCCCGTGACACATTGGGTGTCCTCATAGATATACTCCGTTTGTGGGACGACCTCTATTGCTGTTTGTTCTTCGACAGCAGGGGCCTTCCTTTTCTGTCTCTTGGACATTGTAAATTCTTCATGCAATGTAAAAACATTATGACATTTTAAGCAGTTTGAATTTGTGAACATTTTGCAGCGATATATTCTTTCTCAAGTGTATCATAATTGTGACCAGTCCATAAAATCAAATCATAAGTCTCTCATACTGAACAATCAAACTAGCGTGCAGTATTGTGCAATGTGCCATTATCTTATGCAAAGTATGGTAATTTTCAATGCAACAAATACATATGTTGTTCATCCCTACAATGTCTTAAGACTATGGATGTGTTATTTCATGATCTGACCTATATGCAGAAAGCCAATCAATCATACTTGTGCCAGGATTAAATCTACATTAAATTGCAATATGCCACTTTCCGCCTGGTAGCGATATAAACAAACTAGCATATTATGTGCAATGTGCAATATTTCGCCATTAATCTATTTCATTAACAAACAGAGTGAAGGTTCGTGACAGTCGACATTTTAACCATAGAGCTCAGCAAACGCGAGACTAATGACGACTCATGCGGCTTACGGTGGAAAAGCTCCATTAACTTAACTATACATCGTTCAGGAATCATTTTACTGTCTGCACTGGATACTTCCATGAAAAACCACCCATGCTGCTCTCAATCCACGCACTATAAATGGCGATACCTCCCCTTAAATGGCTAGGTCTTTCAGGCAACGGGGCCCGAAAGGGCGGCGAGGGGTTTCGCAATCGACACAAGCTGCGACTAGAATTGTGAAGGAGCGACGCTGTTGACCGCAAAATCTCTTTCAAAAACCATTCCCCCCCGGCAAACCAATGGATTCCTCAGCGGGACTGGGCCTAACCGCGCGGGAAAAATAGCCTGGGTTCAAAACCCCTGGCACGCACTAGGGAAACAATAGCCCACCAGAATCCCCAAAGCAAAACTCAAAACCCGTTAATCCTCTACTTAGCATGATGGCACAAGAAAAGCTCGGCGCGAACGGCGTAACGGCCGTCCGCGCCGGAGACCCCTGTAACCCTATGCGCGCGAGGCAGCAAACAAGACAGAACTGTCGAAAAGCTTAAAACTGCCTCCCCCTTATAGTCAGAAAAAGAAGTAAAATCCTACTCCTATTATCTTAAGGTCTAGCTGGACGCGAGAGACTGCCACGGAAGAAAAACATTTATCATTTAAATGCGACGGGTGGAAAAACCTACCTGGCAATCCAGTGAAACGGGTGAGTGGATGACGGTTGGAATTCTCCCCTCGCCACCTGGAAGCTGGTACACGGCAGCTAGATCTTCACGCACTCCCAAGATCGACAGCTCAACTCACCGCGACAGTGCTCGACAATAAAACAAAACAATACAAACTCCGAACTGTCGCCCCGTATAAATATAAAAAGTCGCACGTGCGGGAGCTTTAAATCGGACGGGGAATGAAAATTGCGTCAGGCGACAAGAGCTTCAGTCCCTCCGCAACGGCGGACAATCCCCGGTACTAATTCGCCCGCCCGACTAAATATAACGCGTGAACAAAATGACAGTCGGGCGACGGCGGATACCTTGATCGGATGACCAAGAATCCGAACCCCTCCGCAACGGTGGATGCTCGGAGCATGATGCTGTCCGCAACGGAGGAGAAAACGATGGCCAAGCGCTTCGCTATAAAGCCGGCAATCAACAAAACACACATCGGAGCGCCGATGAAAGCCTAAGTCTGAAGTGATCCGCAACAGCGGATGCCTAAAAATAAGATCTGTCCGCAGCATCGGACGAGGTAGACTTCAAATCCCTCCGACGAAGAATCCAAATCCGCCCGAAACATCAAAGAATGAAAACTCATGCGCAACGGTCGGAGCGAAAAGGACAGTCCACACCCGGAAATGCTTCGCAACGTCGGAGGGTAGGATCAAAAATCTGCCCACAATGGCGAAGAGGACAAAGACTTAACTTCCGATTGAACAAGGCTTCGAGAGATATGCAAGACGATGACGAATTCAACTAAGGATGGGATTCGTTAAAACATTGAAATGAGCAAACACCAAACGATTAACAATAACCCAAAGTGCCGGAAGACGCTTTAAAATACATATGCCAAAAATCAATAGGCTGAAATCAAGAAAAGAACTGACTAATTCAAAGTAAAGGAGGGTCCAAATTTTTTTAGAATTTTGGGATATTGTTGCAGATGCAACACTATGCTAGTTTCAGCTAGAGGTGAAGCCTCTAGTTTCATCACCATCTCCAACGTGTCGTCCTGCATCTGGAGTTTCTGCTGCATTAATGGTAGTCTGATGTGAGGGAGCAGCGCTGCAATAAACCATTCCTTATGCTGCTCCGACGCAAACTCAAAGCTGACTTGGTCTATAAGGGCTTTAAATTTCTGATCGAAGTCCCACACTGACTCTGTAGGAAACTGTTTGATGTCTTTAAGCTCTGTAATGCACTGCAACTCAGACTTAGGTTTCTTAAACTCTTTAATCATGGCAGTCCTAACCTGGATAAGTGTTCTGGGTACCGCTGAGGTATACTTCATATACAATGTTAAGGCTCGTTCTCTCAGTGTGGTGACCAACTGTACAAGTTTACTATTATCATCATTGATTGCTTTAATGGTCCACACGGCTTCACATAGAAAACAATGCTACTCTGGGTCCTCTGCCCCTATACCCTTAAAGATAGGTAGCTTCATATCATCCCCCATTCTATTTCTACATGGTGGATGTTGATTTGCTGTGTTACTACCACTCGGCGGTGTAGGGGGAGGGGATGTAGCGGTAGTATGTACTGTCTGTGAGCTACTAGATGGAGTTCCTACGGGATTGTTCTGAGTCCCGATCTGTTTCTGTGGGGTATAAGGGTGGTAAGGGATACCCCCTTCTGTTCTGTCTGTATGGTTATGACTCTGTTGTCTAGTACTATTTGAACTGTCTTCAAATATGGGAGATCTGAAATCTACTTTGTATTTCTTTCCATTACGTGTACGTCCAATGTCATCAAAATCACTTTCAAACGCTTGTGACATTACTATCTGTACTTATTCATCTGAAACTATATCCATTCTTCCTTTTTCATATAATAGCATCTTAATGGACAAGTTTAAAGATTTTAGGTACTTACCGCGATATCCTTTGAAGAAGTACCGTTTAGCCTCGCTGAAGCTTTTTCTCTGGTCGACTGCAAACTTTGTGACGAAGCCTTCTAGCACACTCGCAAACCAGAAGTCTACTGTCCTCGTAATGGGATTATCAAGGTTCTTCACGGTCTGAATCAGCTCCAGTGTCCAGACGATTTTTCTTTTCTTCTTGAATATGTTCTTGTCAGTCAACTTTGATAGCCAGTCGTAAAGCTCGTTTCCAAAGGTCGCAAAAAATATTGCATGCAGGTCTGTAACGATATGTTTTTGTAACCAGTCCTCTGTACTCAGTCTAGGACTCTTGTTCTCTTGTTCAGCAAACTCTTTCTGGTTAGACATAACCCACTCGTTGAGTTCGTCTCTAGTAGGATGCCAACAGAACATCTGTGCTCAGCTTGTTCAAAACCGGCAACGAAACCATTTGTTGGTCGTCTGGGCAGACTCGGGTTTACTATCATGAACCAACAACACCCCTAGCTCATTGGCCCTTTCGGCGACAGACCACGGAGCGGCCTGAAGTCTCACCCGAGGTGATCCTAATGGGTTGGTCGAGGACTCAAGTGTCTCGACCAGGTTCTGTATGGCATCCTGTGTGCAGTTCGCAGCCCTTCTTAGCTCGCGAGACCGTCCTTTCCTCTCTGCGACGCGTTGCGCAGTTTCCTCTTACTCGCAATGACTCCAACCCCTATCGCATCGTCGCGTCCAGGGAAACACGTAACTCTTTCCCACGCTAGATCCTTCACCGCAGCACACCTCAGCTCCTCTGATGGTGTGATATCTCCTCCCTGCGATATCCTACCGCTGCGACTCGGCGTACCTAGCGTTACTGATGTTCACCTACCGGACACAATACGCAGAGCTGTCTTATACTGCAACTCTTAACTGTCTTAAGGGAACTTAGACAGGCTCTTATATAGAATGCTTAAAGACTTCAACTTGCATTTATCCTGTTATTATGCTATGGATTGAATAACATACACATACATATATTTTCTATAAGCAAAGCTCATATAAAGAATGACAGATATAACAAGCAAATACAATCACATGAGTCAATCACACAACACGCAGATTTTACGTGGTTCACTTCCAGGGTGGAAGTTACGTCCACAGAACTGTGTTTCTATATTATAACTTGAGAGAGGTACACAGTTCTGCTGCACCGCATATGCAGCTAGAGATCTTCTGGGTAACTCCGCACACAGCCTGGAGCCCTTCTCTCTTAGATCTCTTCTCTAATATCTATATTGTCTTCTTACAATATACTCTCACTCTCTCTCTCTCTCTCTCTCTCTCTGTCAATCCCTCTAGATTGTTACAATACAAATAACAGTAAGCTAACAGACTACTGATAATCTGACTAGCTGGATGGCCTAAAATGCCCAAAATGCCAACCTTTTACAATACAAAATACATCCCTTTATAGGCGGCCCAAAGGTCTCGCCATTACAACACTGTGGGCCTGTCCCAACAGCAACCCAAACCCTAACTAGTGACAGTCGGCATATCTGTACTTGGGGTAGTCGCTTTCCGTCACACCACTGCTCTCTGCAATCTTCCATGCTTCCCGGCGCTGACCATGGGTACTATGCACCGCTTCCCATCTTCTGTCCTTTGTCTTCAATACCTCGGCCTCGTTGCTCCTTTCCCTTTATGAGGGTAGCTGAACCCTCCTGTCTTCGCCGCTGCCTTCAATGCAGTGGTTGAGCTCTCTCTTCTCAGCCGCTCAGGTACTGTCGTCTTCCTTGACTTTTATGTTCCAATAGTCACGGTTTTCGGCTCTGCTCTGCAGCTAGAAACATGCTACGGCGTCGTAGCTTCACCTTATCTCTTCGTCTTCGCCAACTGTCTATCCGCCAAAATAGCAGCTTTTCCTGTAGCTGCGGGACCCTGCTCCAACACTACATGTTGGTTTTCCTTCCCATTATTTTGAATGACAAAAAAAACAATTCATCAAATGTTTATAGTTTTTCCACAAAGTGAAATCCATGTTTTTCCCTTAGCAGTGAGTGAAAACGTTTCCATTGGACATGACAATGTCACATGTCCATTATCAAAAAATAAGAATAAAGGACATTGTAACGATAGATTTTTGTAACATAAGCAAACACAATTTTAAGATGGTGAATCTTTATTTGTTTCTTAAATTGTTTATTTTTTTTAAGACACCATATTTTACTTTTTTTGGTATCATTTTTCTATCATCATAAAATGTTTTATCTCATGTAACTTGCCACTTAATTTAATGAGAGATGGTTGAAGTTTTTATCATTATCAATTGATTGGAATCATTTATTAAATTTTGATCTTATTATAATCCAAATCATATGATTCATAAATATCTCTCTGGCCTTATTGCCACATCCTCTAAAAATGAAATGATACACATTGGAGTAATGCATATAGGTTTCTCAAAAAAATTTGGTTCCAGTTAATGTTGATATATCTTTTCAAATATTTTCCATTAGGTGCTAGACTAGTTTTTCCCTTTCGGTAGTCTATAAAACTTTACTTACTTTATGATATAAAAATCAATATTGGTCATGCATATTCTATGATTTAATGAGCATTCCCCATTAAAATATATGAGTTATTTCATTCTCACGTTTTCATCATAAATATCATTTTTTTTAATAAAAGTATTTATAAAATTGAATTACGAAACCATCAAAACTACATAAATATATTAATTTACTTAAATTTAAATTTAAATAAATTAAACACTTACCATATAGAAAAAATATATAAATTTGTCAAATAACAAAAATACTTAAATCGATTATTGTAATTCAGTTTAATATTAAGTTCCATACATTTAGAGAAAAATTGAGAGTACCTATGTTTTAGCATTTTTGTTTTTAAATTCAAAAACACTTGTTATATTAAGTTGAAATGAAATATTTAAAGTATTTTATGCATATGAAAACACACTTTCTCAATGTATATTTGAGAAGAGGCAGACCGATCCCAACTTGATCAAAACAACTATGCATTTGAAATGAAATATTTAAAGTATTTTATACATATGATTTAACATCACTTTGGAGAAGAGGCACACCGATCCCAACTTGATCAAAACAACTATGCATTTTTTGTGTCTCTATAATTAAAACGATGTCAATACATGGCCAAAGTGAAGCTTAAACATGGATATTTTGATGCTTAAAGTGTGGATAAATCGACATTTATACAAAAAAAATTAGTTATTATGATGATTTCAAAGGTAATGTCAAATTTGTTAAGATTTGAATAGTTATTATACCAAAACAAAACGATCTCTAAAAGAATAAAAACCACAACAAAACAAAAGAGAAATAAATATTTATTCTAGGAAACCCTTGTGGGGAAGAAAACCTAGCAAAACTTCCTCTATATAGAATTCAACTAAGTACAGTGTAAGACCCAAAGAATAAGACTAGAGTGCTTCCTCTCCTCCAGATGGACTACTCCTTCTCTCTCCGGCACAACTACTTGAGTGTTATGCTTGTCCAAATGAGGGAGGCACATCTCCTATTTATACTAATCAACTGAGAGGCCTAATAACCCAACAACGCCAACTTCTCAGGTCCATTTGTCACGACCGACTTGCCTTAGAAGACACAAAAATACATTTTAATAATACTTTTGTGGGTACTACTGACCCAACTTACAATAAAGGTTTTACCTCAAGACTTTACATGACCAAATACATCAATGGCATCACTAATCGGAGGAACAACATATCCGGAAGGGGTAACAACAAAATTTACTAATTTAACATCATAATACGATATTATCAATAAAACGACATTTATTATAGAAGTTAAGTTTTTTTTCTTAATGTACAAGTGATTTCAAGGATGAAAATGAACAAAGGGTTTATATAGTAATAAACATCATTTTGTTAACCCCAAATGTAGTGGTGGGATGATTGGTTAGAAACTTAGTAATGGATAGAGAATAAGTAATGGGACATGACGAGTGCATGGAGAAGATGTTAGTTCATCCCATGAGTACAATTAGAGAATTACCTTCACCAACAACCTAAGTGACTCATTTTGGTGGCAAGAAATTCAATCGATAGCTATTGCGTCTTTATGGTTACTTGGATCATAGTTGACTCAAGAAGTTGTTGAGACACATTGCTAGAACTCACATGATCAGGAAGTTTGATTGAAACGAAGGACATGAGACATCTTAGCCACATGGAATCAACTATTTGTGGAAAACAAACACAAAATTAAGAAAAATATCATAATGTCTATGATATGCCATCTATGCATAAGTAGTTACAACTTGCCATACTCTTGTAATTGAATCTTGGGGTCATTCGGCCCAGAGTGAACAAATAATAGAGTGTTTTCTGCTAACTAGTTATGGTTGAAGGTTCTACAAAAATATTAGGCATTTAATGTCAATTCTACATCAAGGAAGAAAGTTGTGTCTAGTACTCGACTATCACTGCAAATTGTAGAGAGAGAGAGTTGAAGACATTGACACTAGTAGCAGTTTGGTCACAAAATAGATTGAAGTAGAGAAAATTAGTATTCATCTTACACTCATTAAATTTGGACACAAGTAAAGGTTCTAGTTGAGCTCTTTATCACATGTAATTTTCATCAAAATAATAAAGAGCCTAGGAAGCCATTTGAAGTTATAGTTTTCCCTAATCCACTTGAAAATCTTAAATTAAATCTTTATATTTAAATAAATATGATTATGTATTATTTACATTGGAGTGTTTGTTTTGAATATACATTTCTAGTTATAATTAGAAAAAACTAAAGTTGAACATAACACCTAAAAGTTAAAACTAATCTATTAATTAAAGTTTTATGTTGATTAGATATACAAACCATTTCTATTAGGTTTAGCTTAATTTTTTTATTAGATTTAGCTTAATAATGAGCTAATAGTTAATTAACAATACAACCATTAACAATAGTATAATTCATTAATGTAAATCAGATATCTAAACTATAAGTGTGACTTGTAAAAACAAAATTGCAATCTACACCTGATCCACTTAAAATGCATGACATAAAAACATAAAAATTGATACTAGTGATTCACTTAAAATGCATGACATAAAAACTGATAATGTGAATATGATTCCCAAGTAAATATCCATTTTACTTGATTTCTAAATGGAAGGAAAGCCATAACATATTGTTTTTTATAATGGTAAACTTAATTATTAGAAAAGCTTGTCATAAAATTTGGTTAAACTTTGATTAATTATTTGAAAAACTTATGATAAATGTTGGTGAAACTTTGACCTTTTAAAAATTGTTGGCATACTTTTAACTATGAGAAAAACTTGTCATAAAACTTTAGTGCATAGCATATATTCAAACAAAAGAAACATGTCAAAAGTATATCTTATCTTTAAGGTTCTAAGTTCCTGTCACCTTCAGAAGTTGAGTTCAATTAATTTTATTTATGAAGTCAAGCGCTGCATAAATTTCAAAATGAAGTAGGAAAAGTAATTATTTCCCAGTTTATAAGGTCTCCAAAACGATAAAGACTTGTTTAACTTCAGCTTAAAACCAAGTTTGGAATATACTCCAAAACGATAAAGACTTGTTTAACAGCAGGCACGTTGGATGAGATAATCTGTTAATTTCTTCCCATTGTTGTTGTCAAGCTGCTGTTCTATATCTGTAGAATATTCATCGAAATTCAATGGCCCTCTTATTTTCGTTGGCCAATAATTTAGTTTGCCTAATAATATTATAATATTGGTTAAAAATAACTAAATTAATAACAAAAAAAAGTGATAATGGATGAAACAATGAGAAATAAGTGACCAAACAAAATCACCAAAATTCATACATAAAATTATTTAAAACGGTTAAATTAGTGTCCAAAAAATGAAAGATGTGAAACTAGGTATTAAAAAGGATGAAACTAGACATTAAAAAGGATGCAACACGTGGCGTTAATGATGAATCTAAACATGGCATTGATATGGTAGCAAAATAAGACACGAAAGTAGCCATTAAAAAGGATGCAACACGTAGCGCTAATGATGAAGCCAAACATGGTGTTGATATGGTAGCTAAATAGGACGTTACTTTAGATATTGCAAAACATGGCGCTTGATAGGAAGCAAAATATGGTGTAACAATAGAAGAAATATTTGGCGTCATTTTGGTAGCAAAGCATGATGCAAAAATTGGTGCAAATTTGGAAACGCAAATTGACACATATTTGGAAGTAAAACATGGTGCAAAATGAGATGCTAAAGTGGTAGCAAAATGGGATGCAATATTGGATGTTAATATGGATGCTAACCTGGTGCTATTAAGGATGAAAATATCGAGCGCTAATAAGGATGTCATTTAAGAAGCAAAAGCGGACACTCACTAGGAAGCAAAACGAGACGTTACTTAGGAAGCAAACCTCGACGTTGTTTAGGAAGCAAAGTTGGGCGCTATTCTGGAAGCAAAAGAGTAGACACTATTTTGGATGTCATAAAGGATGCTATCTAGGAAGCAAAAAAAGACGTTTTTTGAGACGCTTTAAGTTTTGTCCATAACGCATCCCATTTAGCATCTAGTTTGACCACTCAATGTAAAAAAAATTACACTTAAAAGGGACGCTAAATGGGACGTTGATTTCAGGATTTGTTCTAGTGACTAGATAGGGGACACCATCCCTTTACAAGAGGAAATCACCTCTACATAATAAAAACTAAGTTGGTCATGTGCCCTAGTGGGTCACCCCTAAAATCCTTGGACACCAACCCATGGGCTTAAAGCCCTGCATGGTGGGGACATTCACACGCAAAGGGGTACTCATCCATGCCACAAAGCCAAGTACTCCTAGGAGTGAAACCAAGGGAGTCTGCCATGACTAATCTAGGGGGACAACAACCCTTAATCTAAAATAATAACTTAAAAAAAACAATGCTTTTAATTATTAGGCCCATTTAAACCATACAAAAAGTGTATATCATAATGAATATCAATGTTTAACCTTAATTTTAACTATAAAGTCACTACTAATTTTAACATTTGGTGGAAGCAACTACTTGTGAAAATATCACTCACATGGAAGCAACTACTTGTGAAAATCAGTGTCGATGATGCCAGTTTGACGATTTTACATTTGGGAAGAAGGTTGTGCCCACTAATTAATTTTACAGCAGAGAATTGGAGACACTAGCAATAGTTTGGTGGTCGAGTAGATCGAAGGAGACCTAGGGAGGAGGTATTCACCTTGCAACCGTCAAAATTAGGAAAGACGACTAATTACATCAAATTGGTATGATGGGTCTCAAACATGATAAAGACGTGTTATCTTTTGAAGATTTCAATCCCCATCATTGAAATGTCGACAGGCTTAGCGTAAATTATTTCTTCAAGTAAACACACCTTAAATTATGAGATTCCGAACACAGGTATCGAAATCCCCACCTCGCGCACAAGTGGATTACGAAAAACCAAGACGCCAAGAAACCCACAAAGCGAATTGCAAGACCAGAAAAGTCCAACTTATTCTGCATTTAATTAATTAGTTAATTGAGGTGCATAACGCGACTATGTGGTTTTGATATTATTATAATAAATGGTTGCTTCTGCTTTTCTTGAGAGAAGAGGGTCACTGTTATGTAGATGAGCCATCCACATAAGCCATGCGTGGAGAAGTTGAGTATGACCCGCTGCAAAATATATATATATATATATATATATATATACACACGAGGTGGCCTAGTAAGGTATTGCCATGATTTTTATGCTCCGGATGAATGGAGGACAATGCGACTGTAGAACCATGACTATAGGAAACGAAGCAAAATCATTTTGAGATTTGAAATCCTCTACACATTTTGAATCATGAATGTTTTCATGAATGTTTTCGATGAGTGTGGAGTTCACTCTATAATGATGATCATATCAATGGTTTTGTGATATTTTTTTTATAAATTAATACTGGTTATTTCAACAAACGTTATCATCCTTTTGATATAAATGTATACTTGCTACTTCCACCAATGTTACTATTTCATAATGGTAACATTTGTTGAAGTAACCAGTATTAATTTATATGAAAAAGATGTTTGAAACTTTATTAAGTAGGATTTATGTTTGAAACTTTATTAAGTAGGATTTATGTTTTCCTAAAAACTTTATTTATTTTTTAAAATGAAAGATCTATTATCAAAAACATATTTATTACCAAAACTTAATTATAAAACTATATCATACAAACTTAGGAATAAAACATAAAATGAAGTAAATTATGATTATAGAACTATGACATGCAAATTTATTTTTGAAATGAAAGATCCATTACCAAAACACAAGAATGAAGTAAATTATAATTTTAGAATTATCACATGCAAAAATAATTTTTTAGATGGTGCATCTTTATTTTTATGTTTTATTTTAATGTCCATTTTTTACTTTTTTTTTTAAGATATCTTTTTTCTATTACCATTAATTGTTTTGTTTTAATGTAGCTCAAAACTTAACCTAGCTGAAGTTTTTATAAATATGAATTGCACCATCTCATTTGTAAAATTTGTTTTTTTTCTAATCCAAAATATATCATTTATGATTCTCTCTTTTGACTTGTCATTGTATTCTTTTGAAAATGGAAAGTTAGCTGGATTAACATGTGTATGTTTCTACAAAGATGCTTGATTCTACTCAATGTGTGTCCATCTTTTAAAAAAGGCTTTATGATCAGTAAAAAATAGCAGTAAAATCTTTGTTGAAATTGTACTTTTGAATTGTTGAAACCATTGTTTTTAATGTAGAAATGGGATCACGATCCAAGTGAACACCCTTATTTCAACATGGTAACAATTGATATTTTCAATTCTATCAATCCAAAATAATTATTGCCAAATTTCATGCTACAAATGTTGGTTTTCCTTCCCATTATTTTAAGTGACAAAAAAAAACTAATTCATCAAAAGTTTGCAGTCTTTCCACTAGGTGAAATCCATGTTTTTCAGTGAATGAAAACAATATCATTGGACATGACAATGCCACATCTCCATGATCACAACTTAAGAATACAAGACAGTAGCAAACACAATTTTGAGATGGTGAGTCTTTTTTTGTTTTTTAATTTGTTTATTTCTTTTAAGCCACACCATATTTTATTTTTTTATCATTTTCTATCACCATAAAATGTTTTATCTCAATGCAACTTGCCACTTAAAAATGTTTTATCTCATGTAACTTGCCACTTAAGCTTAATGAGGGATGGTTGAAGTTTTTTATCATTATCAATTGATTAGCTTCATTCATTAAATTTTGATTTTTTCTTTTTATAATCCAAAGGATGTGATTCTTAAATGTCTCTTGATTCATTGCCATATCCTCTTAAAATGAAATGATACATGTTGGATTTGGAGTAATGCATATAGGTTTATTTAAAGATTTTTGGTTCCATTTAATGCTTGTCCATCTCTTAAAGTCTTTTCCATTAAGTGTCATCTAAGTTTTTCCCTTTGGTAGTATGTGAAAGTTTTCTTACTTTATAGTATAAAAATCAATATTGGTCACACATATTCTATAATTCAATGAACATTCCTCAATAAAATATATGAGTTATTCATTCGGATATTATTATTTTTTAATAAAAATGTTTATAAAATTGAATTAACAAAACCATCAAAACTACATAAATATATTGATTTACTTAAATTTAAATTTAATTTAATTAAACACTCAATCATATAAAATAAATATATGAATTTACCAAATAACAAAAGTACTTAACTGTATTATTGTAGTTGTGTGTAAACTTATAGATCTGCACTTTCTAGAAATTTAGAAGAGATCAAGTGATCCACCTGTTTCGGGTGGACCCTTTACCCATTATTAGGATTAGAAGTTATGGCACACAATGACTAAACAGTGTGTCAACATTCATGTATTATTGTTATTCATCTTAATATTGAGTTCCATATTTAGAATTGAAATGAAATATATGTTTACTAGTATTCTCTAATATAAATTTGATGCAATTTGCCACTTTGTGAATGTATATTTAAGAAGAGGCACATCCATCCCAACTTGATCAAAACCATTATGCATTTTTTGTGACTCAATGTCCATACATTGCTATAGTGAAGCTTAAATATGGATATTTTCATGCTTAAAGTGTGGCATTTACACAAAGTATTTATTTATTAGGATGATTTCAAAGGTAATATCAAATTTAATAATTCAACATGATAATACCACATTATTAATGAAATGACATTTATTATAGAAGTTAAGAAAATGAATAAAGGATTTGTATAGTAATAAACATCATTTTGTTAAACCCAAATGTAGCGGTGGGATGATTGGTTAGCAACTTGGTAATGGATAGAGAATAAGTAATGGGACATGACAAGTGCATGGAGAAGATGTTAGTTCATCTCATGAGTAAATTTAGAGAATTACCTTCACCAACAACTTAAGTGACTCAATTTTGGTGGCAACAAATTCAATTGATATCTATTGAGTCTTTATGGTTACTTGGATCATGGTTGACCTAAGAAACGGTTGAGACACATTGCTAGAACTCACATGATCAAGAAGTTTGATTGAAACGAAGGACATGTGACATCTTAGCCACATGGAATCAACTATTTGTGGAAAAAACCACAAACTTGAATAAAATATCACAATATCTATGATGATGCCATGTAGGCATAAGTAGTTACAACCTACCATACTCTTGTAATTGAATCTTAGGGTCATTCAACCTAGTGAACACATAATGGAGTGTTTTCTACTAAGTAGTTATGGTTGAAGGTTCTACCAATGAATTAGGCATTCAATGTCAATTCTACATAAGGAAGAAAGTTGTGTGACTAGCAGTGCAAATTGTAGAGGGAGAGAGTTGAAGACATTGACACTAGCAACACTTTGGTCACAAAATCTTATATATTTAAATCTTTGAATTTAAATAAATATGATTGTAGATTATTTATATTGTAGTGTTTGTTTTGATATCTTTCTAATTATTAGAAAAAAACAAAATTAAATAGAACACCAAAAAGTTAAAACTAATCCATTAACTAAATTTCCATATTAATGAGACTTAGATAACCATTTCTATTTTTTTTTAACAGAAACAGGTAAAAATTGTACTAGTTTAAAAAGGTTGTAACCCAACCAAGCTTACAAAGGGGGAAGTGCAGATGAAAGAGAGCTGATGAACTCTAACAGTATTGTCAGCCTTCTTATGAATACTTTGGGAGAATGATCCCACTTGCTTCTAGAGCTTTTTCGAGAAAAAAACGAATGTTTACAAGAGTAAACTCTCGCGAATTGTGAGCAGAGAAAAGTGCAGAAGCAAAGCATTAAATGGAAGGAGAGGTGAGATGCCCCTTAATGAAAGGGTCCAATCGCTTCTAGGAGCCCGAGAAAATGTTTGAGGCTGCTTCCTTTTACCTGCATTCTTTGTTGGTATTTCCCCCTCTGGCGAGGGGAGGAGAAGGGGCTGAAAAGCCTTCAAAATCAGAGTTTCCCTTTGACCCGGATGAAGGGACTAAGGACGCCAATCCTGCTTGGGATGGAGCCTCGTGACCTGACACTTGAGGGGTATCAGGAGGAGCAAGTCCTAGAGAGGCTTCTTTCGCAGAAGGAGCGGCAGGAACTGTCTTCAAGGGGCGAGAGGGCACAGCCTGCGCCTGGTCATTTGCTGCTTCCAATTCTAGATCTTCGAGTTCCTGCAAAACTTCAAAGTTGTTTTTGTTTTTCGGCGGAGGAGATTTTGCGAGAGGATTTAGATCTTGAGATGAGCCCTTGTGTTGTGAGGCTTGAGGCTCCTTTCTCCTTGGGGTCGTCGTCTATTGATGATCGATTGGAACTCTGTATCTTTGGGAGTGGGAAGAGTTGTTGTTTTCTGTGATTCTGCAAGCTTGGGGAAGCTTTTAGCGAAGTGGCCGTAAGCATGGAAAAAGTTTCATTTGAATGGAATTTGCTCATAGTCCAGTTCTTGGATGTGACTCCAATCTCCTAAAGTAAGCTTTAAGGCCTCCAGAAGCCCTTTTTCTAGATTTACTTCTATGCAAATGTAGGCACATCTGAACTGACCCCCTTTTGGATATGCACTATCTAGGTAGCACCCTAGCTTATTACCGATGTCCACAAGAGTGCTTTTCCCCCAAAGATGAAGTGGGAGATTTGACAGTCTTACCCATACTGGATCAGCTGTAATTGCGGCTTCTGGGTTAAACCCCGGAGTCCAAGGAGCTAAAAACAACCCTCTCGAGCCTATGAAGTAGGGGCTCGATCAGAAGACTATATCTCGTTCTTCTTTATTCAGAAACAGGAAAACAAAATACCCTCTTTTAGCTGCAAAGAAAGAGACCTGTCCTTGCAAAATAGGGTTCCAATGTTCTGCAATCCAGAGCTCCACTGCCTTAGCATTGGGCCACAACCCTGTAAACTTACCAATGAGGGCTTTCTCTGAGAGGATGAGTGATTTCTGACATGGATCCGAAGGAGAGAGCTCTAGAGAGGGGATCTCTTCTATCTTCTTCACAAACTTGGAGGGGGTCGGAGGGGCGTCTGCTTGAACTAAGGCCTTGAAGGCCAGGAGATGGTCATGAGAAGCCATAACTAGGAAAACCTTGAGCTGCCGGGAAGAGCCAAACCCGCAGACCCAGCGCGGTAGCAGCAAAACGCAGCAGGCAGGAGACGATCTGCTCGACGAGAGGAGGTGGCTAGGGAAACCCTAGCTGCAGTTCAGAGCCGCGTCCTTCCGTTCATAGCTGATTTTTGAGAACCATTTCTATTGGGTTTAGCTTAATGTTTTTATTATATTTAACTTAATACTGAGCTAATTGTTAATTATTTAGGAAAACATTTTAGTGTAAATCAAATATCTAGACTATAAATGTGATTTTTAAAAAAGATATTGCAATTTACGCATAACATAAAAATAGAAAAAACTGATAAAGTGAATATGATTTCCAAGTAAATATCCATTATACTTGATTTGTATATTGAATAAAAGCATTAACATATTGCTGTATATATTGGTAAACTTACACCTACTCCACTGACATAAAATCTGATAAAGTGAATATGATTCCAAGTAAATATCCATAATGCATGACATAAAAACTCATAGAGTGAATATGATTCCCAAGTAAATATCCATTATACTTGATTTCTAAATCGAAGGAAAGCGCCATAACATAGTGCTGTTTATAATGGTATACTTTATTATTTGAAAAACTTGTAATAAATGTGGTTAAACTTTGATTAATTATTTGAAAAACTTGTGATAAATGTTGCTGAAACTTTGACCTTTTAAAAATGCGGGCATACTTTAACTATGAGACAAACTTAAAGTGCTTAGCATATATTCAAACAAAAGAAACATGCAAAAGTATATCTTTTCTTTAAGGTTCTCCGTTCCTGTCAACTTCAGAAGTTGATTTTAATTAATTTTATTTATGAAGTTTAGCGCTGCATAAATTTCAAAATGAAAGATGAAAAGTAATTATTTCCCAGTTTATAGGGTCTTCAAAATGATGAAGACTTGTTTAAATTCAGCTTAACTAAGTTTGGATTGCAGATTCCAAAGGGAGCACTACCTGTTTAGAAACCCCCTCCCAGCCAGTAGATTACAAGACGTGAAGAAATACACAAAGCGCACTGCAAGGCTGGAAAAATCCAAACTTATTCTGCAGTTATTTCTCAATTCCAATAAACCTTCTGTCACAAATGTTTTTAAAATTTACTCTCATTATTGACATCTTTACAGAGATTCACAAAAAAGCAAATGAACAAATGCTCCCAGAGCAGAATACAAAAATAAATGGCAGAAAGACAAAAATATATGCCGGAGAGCTTCTATCTGAATTTGTAAAAGGTGAAATTTGCATAAATTAACTCATCGTATCAATTACAAACAACAATAATAAAAGTTTATCTACACAGTCCAGCGGATTAGTTCAATCGATTGGAACATACTTTCACTGAGATTTCAAGTGCTGAAGTATTCACTGAAATTCTTGCAAGATTTTCTTGGAACCGAAGATTCGACTACACAAAACGAAAACAGCAGGCACGTTGGATGAGATTATCTGTTAATTTCTTCCCCCTGTTGTTGCCCAGCTGCTGCTCTATATCTGTAGAATATCCATCGCCTCTCAGCTTCTCAAATTCAGTGGCCTTTCTCTTATTTTCGTTGGCCAATTTAATTCTGTGCATTCTCTTTCTGGGATCCACACGACTTCTCACCGTTACCTTCTTCTGCGTAACGTCCACCACATAGTCCAGCAAATCTGCCGAAGGCACACCTCAACAAACGAACAGAATGAGAAATCATGCGCCCTAACTCTGGAAACAAATTCAAGAAAGAAGACCTAATATATGAACAGCAAAATTTTTAATGAATACAGAAAGGAAAACAGTAATAATAGTTTCAGTTTCATAATGTCAATCTGATCAACATACTGTCAATTTTGGAGAGCACTTTGGAGACTCTGTCGCGGCAATCTTGGCAGCTCATATTAGCATTCAGAACAATCACCTGAACCTGCAACATTGTAATTAACATCACATACGAGACAATTCAGGTCATTTATGGCATGAGAACCAGACAAAAGTCGACTGGCAATGAGAATAAAACAGATATTCGTGGAGAAAATGGGGCTACCGCTGGCATTGTCAAGCCCTCGGCGGAGCGCAGCAGCTGAGTTGTTGGAGCCTTCTGCTTTTGCGTGTCTTGGGACATCATTATTCAGCTGCAACGACAAGGTCTTGAGCTGCCACCGATTTTGGATTTAATTGATCGGCTACCTTGATTATAAGAATTTAGGTGTCCTGTTGTTGTTGTTGCCCCCGGGCACGATGGGATTGTGGAAAGGAGAGGGGTACAGATTAAATATTGTTCTTAAAGATTCTGACACAGATTAAATATCGTTCTTACCGATTTTGACACATGATAGAATTCTTTCTGACATGTTTGAATGTAATTAGTTTAAATGGATTCTTTCAAAGAGGAAGAGGTTAAAATGGTAAAGGTGGAATGTAGTTTTGTATTTTGGTTTTATGGATGGATGGGGTTGTAAGTTGTTTGAAGTTGTTGGTAGAAGTTAGGTTCAATTTTGAGAAGGATTATAGTATTTCTTGGTAGAAGTTTTGTAGAAAGACTTTTTTTTTAGTTTTATTGTTGTTAACTAATGAGTTATTAATAATTATTAAACAGTTTGTGGTAAAGTAATGATTGCTGTCTTAAGTTTATTATTAGTCATTAAATCTGAAAATATTGAAATTTAATAGTCAACAATAAACTCACAACCATGTGGCAATCATTACTCTACCCAAGCTGATTAATTTTCAACTATTAATAAGACCAAAGCAGAAGCAAGTTCTTAAAAGATCATCAAAGTTTCCAAACTTTTAAAAACTCTTGGACAAAAAGTGAATGTTTCGTAGCAACTTCCAAACTTCCAGAAGCAGAGAAACATTGGATACGGATTGTGAAAGTCGCGAAAGCATTACCATGCAACTATGCTTCAGGGCAGTTGCAAGTTTCTGAAATGTCGTGGCGGCTGTGCGAGTCCATGGTATCGTGCGAGTTAGGTTTTGAATGTTTGAAGTTTGGACGCCTTCCTCGCATGTGGATTGCTTTTTGTATTTATTTAATCACTTAATTGACGTGGATAACGATGACTTCTATGTGGTTTTATGTTCTCATAAATGGTTGCTTTTGCTTTTCTTGGGAGAAGAAGGTGACTGTGATGTGGTTGAGAAATCGTATGGTTTATAATATATGTGAGGAGGGATGCATCAAGGCGTGTCATAATGTTTTGCTTTACCTATTTTACAAATTTGACTTTGAGTTGAATAGACGGCATTGTGACGGTAGAATCATTATGGTATGAAAGCAAGTAACGGTAGAATCATTATGGTAGGAAAGGAAGTAAGCATAATTTTAAGATGTTAAATTTATTGAAGGGGCTTCGGTGGGTGGATAAATAATTGTTTTTTTTTTTTTTATTCATATTCAATTTTTTTAAGTAATATGATTTTTTTTAATAATTTTGAGAGATATATTTTTAAGTATCAAAATAATAATAATACAATAATATACTTAAAATGGTTAGTAATTTTTTATTAATATAATTTTATATAAGTGATTTTAAAATGATATTTTTTATAGAAATATAAAATTAATAATAATATCTAAATTTATTGATGAAATTTTAATTGATATAATATAATTTTGAAGAGGTAAATTTTTATTCTTATATAATTTTGAAAAAGTAAATTTTCATTTTTATTAAAAGTTTTTAGGTCATCTTTTTATAATAATAAATAATTTTAAATTTAAAAGTTTTTTTTTAATTATTAGGTTGAGAGGGGATTATAAGGGAAGAGAATGTTTCTACCTTACAAAATAATAAAAAATAAAAATTTTAATTATCTCTCTACCACGAAGATTTTGTAATGCATGGTAGATGTTGTGATGCATGGTTTAGTTGCACATTGTTTAAAAAATCATTCTAATTATATTTTAAAAAATAGCTCTAAATTATCTTATAATTTGATAGTTATGTAATTAAGATATGTAAAATAAAATAATTAGAATCATTAAAAAAATAAAAAAATAAATTGAAATATAACTTAAGTTCATTTTAAATATATATAAATTTACAATTTTAAATATATATAAATTTACAAGTCTATTTCTTCCTAGGACATATAATTTATGGCCTACATAGAATTTCCATGTCAAATAATTTGATCTATAAGGAATAAGTCAAATTGTAAGGAATAAGTTAAATTCATTAATTGCCTTGAGTTTTGCTTCCTTTATTGGCATCAATGCTCTTTCCGTATTTGGTGATTAAAAAGTGACTGTGGAATGGGAAAATGGTAGATACAATTTACAGCTTCATCAACTCAAGCATTGGTGCACAAGAGTTAAAGTTTTGATCAGTTCTTTTCAACACTTTTCCTTCATCTCACATTTCCAGAAGTTTTAGTATGGATGATGATAAGTTGTCGAAACATACAGTTTTTGAATTGAAAGGTTTTTTGCACTCCTTCATCTCACATTTCCAGAAGTTTTAGTATGGATGATGATAAGTTGTCGAAACATACAGTTTTTGAATTGAAAGGTTTTTTGCACTACCAAGAATTTATGGAAGACTCATTAATAACTGAGGCGATTCAACCCTTAGACTGTTTGATGTAGCCTGTTTTTTTATCGTTTCCTAGGATTATCTCATTATCAGTATGAAAGAAGGTTTTTTTGTTGATCTACCAGTCTTAATTGCAAAATAAAGGAAGCAGGTTTAGTAGTTAACGTACAAGTATGACTTAATATGTCAAAAAAGTTGGCAAGAACGTAGTGTGGTTGTCTATTCAGTCATGAAAGTCTTGACTCTTTTTTTTCTTGACAGCTGATAAGTTGTTGGCTGATGTGAAGATTGATTTAAGCTGTAACTTTTTCTTTTAATCTAAAAGAATAACAACAAGAAGGATTTTTTCAATTGAAAAAAAAATCCAGAAATTATATGTTGTCCAAACATATAATTTCTCGCTGACATATATATGTCGGCCACGCATATAATTTCAGGGTGACATATATATGTCAACCATAAATATATATTACCTTATACACATTTAAAATTATTATTTGGAATGTAACTTAAATTCATTTACGACATATAGGATTATTATTATTATTTAATATTTAAAAAGAAATGTAAAGTGCGTATTTTTCTTGCATAGATTTCAGTGTATACTATATTAATGTTAATACATAGATGTAAAAAATTTAGTGTAGATGTCATAATTTTATAAATTTTAGTGTAGTTGTTAATCTATAGACGCATAGATTTTAGTGCAGATGTCATAGTTGTATAAATTTTAGTGTAGTTGTTAATGTACAGATGCATATATTTTAGTGTAGATTTCATAGTTGTATAAGTTTCTGTGTAGTTGTTAATTCCTGGACGCATAGATTTCAATGTAGATGTTAATGTAACATTTTTTATACAGAGTATTGACTAAAAATGGAAGATGTGCATGCAGAAGATGTTATGAGACAAACACAAGAATAACAAAAAAATGAAACGCAAAACTATAGAGTGCTTATCAAGAAAGGAAATGAAATCACATCAAAAGAACGAGAAGAAGAAAGGAAAGGAAAAACATAATGACAAAAAGAGTATTGAAAAAGAAAGTTAGACGAATTGATAGCAAAAGAACAAGAAGAACAAAGAAAACAAAACATTGACCAACAAATAGCATATCAAGAAAGAAAGTTGAAGCAATTGGAAGAAGAAAGAAATCAAATTGTAGGACAACAAAGAAATCGGATTGTAGAATAACGAAGACAATATTCAACCAATATACCCGTGGAACAAAATGTAGAAAATGCTCAATGTGTAATAGTCACTGAGCGACATGATGTTGACATGGACTAGTTTAAAGCAATTCCAATTACTAATATTGTCCTAGATAAGGAGATTCAAATCGAGGATAATATACCGGTACCCTTCGAAGAAATGTATACTAGAAATTGGAAATGTTATGACTGAATTGATCAATTAACACAAGTTCAAGTGTGTCATGTCTGCCATGAGTCATATGTTGAAATACACTGTAAATTATATTTATGTGAATTTATTTCTTACAAAATTATTGTCTATGTTTTCCAATTTAACAGTTTACTCAATCCTTAATACTTATTACTTACATTATGATAATCCTCATAATTGTATGTGTTTTCAACATAACTTATTCCTTACAATATGATAATTTTCAAAGATATATAGTTACATAATGTTGATCAAATACTAGTTTTGTGTCACCGCCCATGACTGGAACCAGCCTAAATGCAAATCCTAGGCTCTATTAAGTGCCAAGAGGAATTGAATCTCTCGAGGTGTGAACCTCTCCTCAAATAGATCCTTCAGTGCAATACTTGAGAAGAGGTTTGCACCTTGACATATTTTATCCCTTTCGACAATTAATAGAGCCTAGGATTTGGATCTAGGCTGGTTCCAATCATGGACGATGACCCAAAACTCGAATTTTATTATATTATATTGTTTTCATTACATGGACGAAATCATATGTTACATCACTCATTTTTATTTATCCATTTATATATTCTTCTTTTTAAAAAAAAATTCTTTCACCATTAAATCAAATGTATCATCCTTAATACCTTATTTGTTTTTAATTGTTTTCTTTTCCCATCAAATCAAATGTAACATTCTTTTTTCAAGAAGAAAAGGACAGTTCCTTGATATTCATGCGAATCAAAGGTAACAACTATAACCATCAATAGAGTACTAGGGCAGAGACACAGGCCCAGAACAAGATAAACCAAATCCAACCTTTAAAACAGTAAAAGGACTTAGCTCATAATCATAAAACACATAAAAAGCCTCGCCAGTTTATCCAAGGAAGTTCTTGAGGGGCAAGTGGTGACCCCTCCGACTAAACAAAAAATTATGCCAAGAGTAGGAACTCATAAGGACATTCATAACAAAGGCTCAAGAAGAGAAAGACACTCTATCTTTACAAGAAAGACGATTTGAGCCAGGATGTGGGATGTACTCATCCATCAAACAACTGGATAGTGACGCTCCCAATCATCACTTCATCCAATATTTCCAAATATGATAGTTTCCCCATATCGAGAGTAAGAGCTTCCTTGGATAAAGCATCAACACTCGAATTGTGTTCCCTGTATACGTGCAAGAATTTTAAAGAGAGAAAGGGATTTTAAGGCTTCAATACGTTCACACCAATGAACTAGATAAATCACATTCAAGCCGTCCTTCGACTTTTCCCAATTTATCACCACTTCTGAGTCCCACCAAAGCATGAGAAAAGGTAAACCCAGAGAGGCAGCAAAAAAACAGGGACCAAAGTGCCAACAACTCAGCCTGAGTATTTGTGCTGACACCAACGCCCAACTTGGCCTCGAAATGGTGAGAGGGGCTGATATGAAGAGTGAGACCAGAACTACCCGCACAAATAGTGGTTTCTCCATCAAAGAAACCCAAGGGGTAAGTGACCACTGGAGCAGGACCAATATTTCGAGGAGAAGAGATTTTTTCCTCAACATCCAAGATCCAATTGCATACCACTTCCACCCTGGGAATAATATCATCAAAGATAGCACGGTTCCAAGTGTTCCAGATACACTAAATATAAAAGAAAGGTAGATACATGAGAGAGTGAGCCTGGACAATCCATTGATTGATATTCTCCAAAATAGAGTGATATGCCCAGGTAAAAGACATCCCATGTCTATAACTGAGTACTGATATGACAGTCTGAGCAAAAGATCAAGTAATAAATAAATGATTTACAGATTCTTGCCCATTTTTACACATGCAACAATATTGCGGACCCATCCACCCATGTCTAGACAGGTTATCCCAAGTGTTGATTCTTTCACCCACACAGAGCCAGATGAAACTTTTAATTTTTAGTGGTATGTTCCAAAGCCATAAATGCTTGAATTTCCACCCAGAAGAAGACCCTGAAAGACTGTTAGAAACAAAGTTGTAAGCAAGACACACAATAGCTTCTCCATTTTCTTTATCATACATCCAAATGATGCGGTTCTTCAAAGTATTGAGTCTAATACCCCAGTGAGAGAGACCATTGATATAATTGTTCCATTCATCTTTCCATACCTCTCCTAGATCAAGGTCCTTTGTAGTCAACCAATAGGAAGAGGAGGAGGACATGATACCACGATTACAAACCTGACTGAGTGTGGTAATACCATAGTCCTAGAGATATTCACGGAGCCCATCATAGAGGATAAAGTCAGTGTTCATTCCAACAATAGGATCAGATCCCAATAATATAGAAACATCGTTACCAACTCTCCAGCCCACACATCTGCATATCCAAGGAAGAACACAAACAAATCCATTCCAAAAGTGCGAAGTATTCTGGATTGAGAAGGTAGATTGACAAAGCTAGGCCTCCAATGGAGAACCTTTAAGGTACTTAGCTTGTAGAGCTTGATGCCAAATCCCTTTGCTCTTCAAAACAAACCACGGGATTTTTATTCTAAGTGATATACTAAATCACCTCAAGTGTTTGATCTTCCATCCACCCTGCTCAAAGGGACGCGAGAGAACTTTCCAATCAACCAAATGAATCTTTTGATGATCAGCAATTCCACCCCAAAGGAAGGTAAAAATGTACTGCTTGATCCTATTAAGAATTGAAGTGGGAAGTCTGGCCAGAGAGAACCAATAGACGGGGATACCATATAATACATACCTAATCAATACCAACTTGCCACCAAGAGAGAGGAATTTGTGGTTCCAGTGACCAAGCTTCCGCTCGAAGATCTCGGTAATCCAACGCCAATCATTTGCAACATACCCCAAGGGTTTTAACCTGAAGCCCAAATACTTACAACCCTTATCAATCAGGTCCATTTTATAAGGAAGAATATCAAAGATGGCATTGCTAGTGTCTTAGGAAATATTATTAGTGAGAAAAGAAGATTTCTCCAATCCGATTCTCATTCCAGAATCCACACAAAAGAGATCCGGTATTTCTTTATATGCCTTCCATTCATCCAAAGTTCCCATGCCAAATAAAATTGCATCATCCACGAAGAGAAAGTGGGAAAAATCCAGGGAAGGAGAGAACTTGTAACGTCCCCGACCCTCCGACCGGGCAAGAGGACGCTAATTTACACCAACATATGGGGATCTAGCCCCATTAACGTGAACATACATATATATATATAATGTTGAAGCATGATACTTACAAACATAAAACATATTTCGAAACATAATCATTCATATACACAACGGAAGCAAAACATATCAATCAGCATTCATGCATATACAGATCGCATTTAACATGTATATCATCATTCATCAATGGTAAATATGATTGCAGACGCAAGTTAGGCAAGAATACTTATCTTATAGAGAACTTGATCCGCAACCAACTATGTCGCCGCAACATTCCTCCCAACCATAGGCCAGCATGCTCCTTAATCTCTCAGCAACGCTGCCACCCACGAGCCGGGCATGATCCCCCAAGGAATAAGGAAGTAGCAGGCTTACACATAGCCAAGATAACAAAACATTCCAAGCCAACTAATTTGGGTTTATTAGGCAAACAATGGATTATCTAAGCCAACACAGTTGAGTTTATTGGGCCATTCAGGAGTTGGGAAAGGCCAAATGTTAAGTTGGTGAGCTCATTACGGAGCTAGGGACACCTACACTAGAACTAGCCTGATTTATAAGACACCCACACACACCCAACACAAGGAATCAGTTCCTTCTCTGCTACACAGTCCCTCGGGCCCTGACTTCCCTTCCTGTGCTATTCAGGGGTTGTGGAGAAGAAATCCATCCCTCTAGCTCGGTCTGTGTGGTTCCCAAACACACTAGGTTTATCAAGCAAACCAAGCCCTCATCCCTACTCCAAACACAGTCTGAAAACCAACCATTGCATGCATGCAGTCAACCAGCAATTACCGCTTGGACAAGGGAAAACGACTCCTGAGTCGTTCTTGGCCCTATCGTGGCCAAAACGACTCCCAAACAAACTACAGCAGCCCCAAAACGTAACAGCAAACACAGCCAACAAACGTGGGGAAACAACAGCCTGTTCAGAACAACGAAGCCACCGGAAAAGCTTACACAGATCACAATGGGGAAGAAAAAGTAGACTTCCAACCTATGCATGAGGGAAGTTTACACCAGACCCCGAAATTCGGAGGGGAAATGCACCCGATACCACTCTTTGGAGAATGTGAATGATAGCCGAAATGGCTCCCCTCCCGGCTGCGTGAGACTGAACAGAAAGAATCCTCTGCGTGAGGAACAAGACGTCCCCCTGCGTGAGGATGAGCAATAATGGAGAATGGCGAGTGGGGAGTGCAGGAGTGTTTTTTTTCAGCATCGCCGTGGAGAGAGTGGAATAATGGAGAGTTCGTTTCCTCTGCCCAACGTGAGGTTCGATTTGCTGGTGGAGTGTGCATGTGGGAAAGGACTGACAATCCTGCCACACCCCACTCCCCAACAATAACTGCCTCAACTACTTAGCAGAACATTAAAGTGGTAGTTGGATAAGACAAGGGAAGATGATCAAATCAAAAAGAGTGGTGACACATGCCTTCTCCGCCCCCCCATGGCTTAAGGTTTAACATTCCCCCTCCTCCTTATCCTCATGAGAATCATGCCCCTTCTCAATTTAGTTGCAGTGAACATAGCTGGTTGGGTTATTTAATTAAAATGCATAGCTACATGATGCCACAACTTAATATGTATGCAGCATGCCCCGATATACCATCGGTGACAATTTCAATCCAAAACATAACATAACCAATCGATGGTGGGGTCTTGGCCTTTAGCTCCGCACCATGATTATTTATAATATATGTATCATGTATATTTAATGCATCGGGGTCAAAACCGGGGTGTTACAAAACTTTATACCAGAAATCTTACCATCATACATAGCTTTACTAATCAAATGACCAATCCCTTCAATAATCAGTAGGAAGAGATGAAGCGAGAGGGGACAACCCTACCTAATACCTCTTGTGGCACAAAAAAACCCTGAGGGGGATCCATTGATCAGAACAGAGAAGTTTGCTGAAGAGACACATCCCATAATGTAGTTGACAGACAATAAGGGAAGACCAATTTGAAGGAGAATGAGGCGCAGAAAAGCCCAGTTAACTCGATCAAAAGCTTTGGAAAGGTCGATCTTAAGGACCAAGGATTCCAGTTTCTTAGTATTAATGGTATGCAAAATCTCTCGAGTGATCCCAATAGGCTCCTGGATCTATCTGTTTTTTAAGAACCCAATTGTTCAATAGATATGGCCTTAGAAAGAATAGGCTTGAGTCTGGTAGAGATAACCTTAGATATGAGTTTGTAAATAAGGTTACAAAGAGATATAGGCATGAAATTAGTTCAGGTCTTAGGAAAATCAGACTTAGGAATAAGGGTAATGAAGGTAGAGTTTAAGGATCCAGTAACCCTTCCTTCCTTCCGGGAGAGCTCAACAACCTTTAACAGATCCAGCTTCACCAAATCAAAGAAAAAGAGAAAGAACTCCACAGGCCAACCATCAGGGCCCGGGCTGCGGTATTTTTTGAAACTTTTCAGAGCTGAATCAATCTCCACCAAAGAGACCTCAAGAGCCATGTTCGCCACATCCTCACTTGACAAGAAGGTGGGGAAGAGTTGTATAACCCGCACTTGGTCCGAAATGGAAGATAGCCCATCATCCATGAAGAGGGAAGAGAAATAATTTACCCCCGATGTTTTCAGCTGATCCATCTCACCAACCGAACATCATTACCATCAAAAAGTTCCGAGATGTTATTATGGTTCCTTCAAACACAAACATAATTGTGAAGCATAATTGTGAAAATATTTAATATTTGCGTCCCTCTCCTTCATCCACAAAGCCCTACTTTTTAGTCTCCATGTAACGGCTTCATGTAGTAATAGTTTCTCACGCTAACATCCTTAATACCTTATTTGTTTTATATATTTTTGAAGCAATAATTTTTCATTATATCTTTTAAATTAAATAGGTTTTTAAAATTATAATATTATATTGTTTTCATTCCGTGGATTTCGTCACTCATTTTTATTTATCCATTTATATATTATTATTGTCTAATTATTTTCTTTCACCATTAATTCAAATATATCATCCTTACTCGTTTTGTCTCATCTAACTTGCCATATAAACATGTATGGTTGAAGATGTAAGCTGTAATTTGTCACATAATCATATATAATCATGTATGATTGAACATGTAAGTTGTCACATAATCATATATAATCTAATCATGCATGCATACATGATTGATATATAATCATGCATGATTGAAGATGTAAGTTGTCACATAACCATCATATATGGTTGAAGTTCTTATTTTTAATTGTGAAATAAAATTCTCATGTTTACTCTAATAAAAAAAATTGATTTGATTTTTTTGGAATGAGATTAATGAAAATAGAGTTAAAATAAAAGTGGAGTTCATTATATATATACATTGATGCCCTTTAAAAATATCACGCTATAAAAGAAGAAAAAACAATTTCAAGATGGTGTATCTGTATTTGTCTTTTTATTGTTCATTTTTAAGCCACACCCTATTTTACTTTCGTTTTTAGACATGATTTTCTATTAGGTTTTGTGTCAATGTAATTTTCCATGATGGTTTAAGTTTTTATCATTATTAAGTCTTTGGTTTCGTTTATGAAACCATGGTATTTGTCTTTGTCTTAATCCAAAGGATTTGATTTATGAATGTCATTTTTGCATGGTTGTAAAATCGTGGTTTTTGTCTTAATCCAAAGGATTTGATTCATGAATGTCTCTTTTGCCTTGTTGCATATCTTCTAGAAATGGAATAGTAGAATTTATTTGATCTAGATGGATATTAGTGGTCATCTATCTGGTCCACTAGCTCTAAACAGTTTTCCATCTTAGCAATTTTTTTATAATTTTTTAGGTCTTGATCTTTCGAGGCTGTTTTAAGGCCCTAAACAATGTTTTTTTGGAACAACGCCTTGACAATAGACAAAGTATTAGTCTAGGTAATTCAAAATGTACTATTTGGCCACATCTTTCCGACGGGCTACCAAGCACCCTAAACGAAGATTGTATGCAAAAGTTACACCCCGAGAAGTTGGTATACCAACTAACCACAAAGGGGCCCACAAATATTTTGGCAATTCATATTATGGGGCTAGGGTTTTCCCATTAATGCTTTATGTTAAAAGGCCATTTTGTCCTCATTTATAACTCAATTTCTTATGGATGAGTGGTATAGGAGTGATCTGATCTTTATTTGTTTCTCTATGGATATCCCCAACAAGGTTGGGGTATAAGGAGTTGGGACTCAAGCTACTTGTGCCTTTGAAAAATTGTCCTCATTGGCATAGAAAACCACCCATGATGGAAGAAAAGAGAGACGAGGGAGCAATATATTCTATTAATATGTTGCTCGAGGAATCCCACGCGTGATAGAGTGATGAGTTCATGGAAAAAATTTCCCAAATCCTTCGATCGATGTTGACAACAATAGACACATCTTCATCGAGCAACCACTACAGAGGCATCTCCCCCTTCAAGGTTCAAGTTAATTTTGATATTCCTGTATTTGAAGGTCGGGTAGATGTGCATAGTTTAGAAAAATGGTTAAATCTGCTAGAAGGGTATTTCTTTGTCCGCAATTTTTTCGAAAGGGAAAAAATCACCTTTGCACTTTTTAAGGTTGTCCCCCATGTCAAAAGTTGGTGGGAAACCTACTATGAGTGGAACTCCATAGAGGAATTTAAATCGGTTGTGGCCAATCCCACTTGGGGCTCTTTTGTGGATGCCATGAAGGAACCATGAAGGAACAATATTACCCTATTGGAAACTATGATGGCCAGTACATATGATGGACTACGCTGTGTCAAGAAAGGGACTAAAAAGTTCCAGAGTTTGCAAATACCTTCCATACCCTAGGCACCAAGATAGGTATTAAATATTTCAAGTGACATCTAGTTCTAAAATACCATGGGGGATTACATAGGCACATCCAAATCAAAATGAAGTTTTTGGATATCTCGTCACTAGGAGCCGCTTATTGTTATGCTATCAAAATGATGTATAAATTTAAGCAAAGGAATGAGTAGGATTTTGGGTCTATAAATTCATCACAACATAAGCATGGAAAAGGAAACCCTAACTCATACAACAAAGGGTGGGAAAAGGATAACCAACATCAGGGAAACCTTTCCAAGCCACAATAAAAGAAGGGTAATGAGAAGACGAAGGGAACCAGGAAATGGTGGGAGTTCTACAAAATCCCCTAACACAAAACTAATGACTGTCACTCAAATAAGTCATTAGTGGCCAAGCTCAATGCTTCAGAGTTTGATCCTGGTTCTGATTCTGATTTAGAACCCATCATAATAGTCACAGACAAAGGAATGTAGATCATTGATGTAGAACCTAGTTCCATAATCGCTACCACAAAGGTCCTACCAAAATAGCCGAAAGAGTCAGAGGAAGATGTGTGACTTTTCCACTCACATATGTGGGTGAAGGGTTCTCCATTGAATTTCATTATTGATAGTGGGAGTCAAAAGAATTTGATATCAACAAATATCTTGAAGAGGTTGAGGTTTTCGACAACACCACACCCACAACCCAAAAGCATTGGATTCCTAAGCCAAGGTCATGAAATTTGAGTTAATCAACAATGTCACCTACCCTATGGCATCAAGCCATTGAAAGACTAGGTACTATGCAATATTGATGCTCTCAAAGTTTGTGATGTTATTTTAGGACAATCATGTATGTGGAAACATAATTCTATGTATGAGTCTCGACCATGTAGTGTTGTTGTTTCTTTGGGAAAACAACTCTATAGGATACATGAGTTCATTCCAACTACTGCAGTATCCTTGATCTCAACAAAGCATGTAGGAAGGTGATCTCATAGAGACTCAGAAATTCATCCTCTTCATGATTCGTTCTGGAAGCAAATGGAAGGTTAGTGCAGCATCTGTAATGTCTACCCAACATATTTCCCTACAACAAAATAAGGTACAAAAAGTAGTGGAATAATATAGATATCTCTTCACCTTGTTTACCACGGTGCCTCTACACTACGAGGTCAAACATTCAATTGATTTGTTACTTGGTGCACCTCTACCTAATGGCCTAGTATACTAGTTCTCCATTCTGGAAAATGAAGAAGCCAAGTGCTAGATTCATGAGTTACTCCAAAAGGTGAACTTTCAATCGATATCCTCACCTTGTGGGAGCCCAATTGTGTTGGTGCACAATAAGGATGGTAAATGGAAACTCTGCATTGATTACAGATCTCTCAACAAAATCAAAGTTAGGAATCAATATCCAATTCCACAGATTGATGATATTCTTGACCAACTCAAGGGGGGAAATTATTTTACCCAGATTGATATGAAGTTATGATAGCACCAGGTCCCAATTGAGAAAAACGATTGCTAGAAGACATCATTCAAGTCAAAGAAGGCCTTTTCAAGTGGTTGTTTGTGCCTTTTGGATTAACTAATGCTCCAACAACTTTCATGAAGATGATGGAAGACATCTTGTGGCCATTTATTAATCCTTTTGTGGTTGTATAACTAGACAACATCCTCATCTTCAACAAGAATTGGGATGAACATTTGTAGCACATTCAACAAGTCCTCAACACCTTGCAACATCACAAATTATATGCTAATATATAGAAATGATTTTTTTGCATGCAAAGAATCCAATATCTAGGGTATATCGTGGATGAGCATGGTCTACATATGGATCTAGCCAATATCCAAGTCATTAGTGATTGGCCATACCCAAAAACCATAACTGAGCTCCATAGTTTCTCGGGCCTCACCAAATTCTACCACAAGTTCATATTGGGGTTCTCACTAACGATTGGGCCCTCAACCAAGTGACCAAGGGTGGGCCCAAAGCCAATTTTGTTTGGGATAAACCACAATAAGAAGCATTTGAGGATCTAAAACATCGCTTATGTTCAACACGAGAGTACTCACTTTACCATATCTACCACAACCCTTTGAGATAGAGACAAATCCTTCAGGCTATGTTATTGGAAAATTACTTACTTAGCATGGACATCTGGTGGCATACCATAGAGAGACACTCTCATTTTCAATCCAAAAATACCCCACTTATGACAAAGAAATGTTTTCCATCATCCAAGCTTGTCTCCAATGGAAGCATTACATTCTAGGGAAAGAGAATCATCTGGTGGAAGCATTACATTCCAGGTAAAGAGACAAGCATTTCATTCTAGACTATGCCATTGGCACAATCCTTACTTAGCATGAACATCCAGTGGCATACCGTAGCAAGACACTCTCATTTGCAATCCACAAATACCCCACTTATGACAAAGAAATGTATTTCATTGTCCAAGCTACAGGCAAAGAGAAAAGCTTGTCACCAATGGATGCATTACAGTCCACAATGATCACAAGCCCCTACAATTCATGCAAACAAAAGGGAAGATACAAAATGATCACCTCCAAAAGTGGTCCATGTACTTACAACAATTCCAATTGAACATCAAATATAAAAATGGTAGCACCAATGGAGTAGTTGACTACCTAAATTGACCTTCAATTGCATCCTTGACAACGGTGCTCAACTCTTGCGTCGATCAAAACTTAGGATGGTCCCAACTATATGACAACGATCCCGATTTTTCTACCATATATCAAACATTATGTGCAGGCACACCAATTACTGACTATCATATATAGGATGGTTCCGACTATATGACAACGATCCCAATTTTTCTACCACCTATCGAACACTATGTGTGGGAACACCAACTACTAACTATCATATCTAGGATGGAATGTTATGCCATCTAGGCCATTTCTATGTTCCTTCAAGTGAGTGTGTGAAGTCGATTTGGGAAGCTCGTTATAGTCGAGTGGTAGGGGATGTAGGAATAGAAAATATAGTAGTAGTTTTGCAAAAGTATTTTTATTGGTCAAAGCCCCAATAGGATGTGAGAAAATATATCCAGTCATGCACTTCCTACGCCATCCCCAAAACCACCATTAAGATGCAAGGGTTTTACACCCCTTTCCCTACTCTCGACATGATCTAGGAATCCATCTTCATGGATTACATGTCAGGATTACCTCTAACCAAGCATGGTAATGACTATGTAATTTTTGTTATTGATCGTTTCTCTAAGATGTCTATTCTTAAACCCTACAAGAAGAGTATCATAGATTAGGCTACTTCCAAGCTATTTTTGAACGTATTTAAGTTCATTTCAGGCTACCATAGACTATCATTTCATATCAAGACAACAAGTTCTCGATCATTTTTTGGTCCAGCATATGGTCGCTAATGGACACCAAGCTCACCAATCAACTTCCTTCCACCGCAAAAAAATGATGGACAAGTATAGATTGTCAATAGGATGATTATGCATATTCTAAGAATAATAATCATAAACATCCCCGCACATGGGATGAGAATATTCCATATATTCAACATAACTACAATAGAGCCCTTCATAGTTGTACTAGCCATGACACTTTTTAGGTGTGCTTAGGGTTCCTACCATTCATTAGGGGAAATTTGGATGAAAAATGGTCTTCCCAATCCTGATTGAAATTCCATGTCATCATGTATTAACCAATAAAAAATATTTAAAATTCAAAATACGTGCATATATAAAATTAGAGGGAAAGAACAAAAACTACTTTTTTGGATCATATTTTCAACATCCTTGTAGATTCACACAAATTTCAATTGGGAGCACTCATTGGATGCAAAATTAAATTTTTCATCCAACGAGTTCCCAACCTGGATACTTTTAACATCATTTACATCATGAAAAATGGAAAATACATTTTAAAAAACATTTTTTGTCTCACTACAAACATGTTTTTTTACTATGTATTTTCAGTTTTGTGTTATGTAGATGTTGTTAAAAGTATGCAAGTTGGTTACTCATTGGATGAAAAATTTAATTCTGCATCCATTGAGTTCTCTTTGAGTAAACCTACAAGAAGATAAGTTAAAAATATGATCCCCAAAAAGTATTTTTTTACTCGCTATCTACTGTTATTTTATTATTTTCCTTGGGATTTCCTTAGCAGGACCATTTTTTATCCAAATTTCCCCTAATGGGCCCTAATTGATGTAGATTTTCCCATTTCATCCACACATAAGTCATCTTCCCATGCTCAAACAGACACTGACAAGGCCACCATATTTATTGAACAGATTCATCACATCCACTAACAAGTCCATGGAATTTTGGAAAAGGCCAATTCCAAGTACAAGTAGTGACATGACAAAGATTCAGCTCTGCACAATATTCAAGTGGGGAACAAGGTTTGGTTGCATTTATATAAAGAGTGGCTTACAATACCCCATCACAAGATTAGTCCACTTTGATATGATTCCTGCACCATTACCAAGGAAATAGACAAGAATGTTTTTTAATTAAGCATTCCTCCATTCCTTGGGTCGCATCTAGTATTTAATGTGGATCTCCTTTGTCAATATTATCCACCGCTATTGGACAAATTGGAGGTGGCATAGAAATGGAAACCTATAGAAATAAACCACGATTGCTTGGACCAGGATATCATTGATCAAATCATGGATAAATAGGTGAAGGACACTCACCGATAGTGTGTTCAACTCTATCAGGTCGTCAAATTAGGGCATCTCCTTCACCAAGGCATGTAACTCACCAAGAGTCAAATTCAACATAAATTTGCCCACGTGATGAAAGAACTTGACACAATGGAAACCATTGCTTCATAAGGGGGAGGAATAATCTAGATGGAAATCGGTGGCCACCCACCTAGTCTAGTATCTCAAAACCGTAATTTTCTAGCTTGGTAGTTTTTTTATGATTTTTTGGGTCATAATCTTTCAGGGCCATTTTGAGGCCCTAAACAAATTTTTTTTGGCATGGAAGATACTAAACAACAACCAAAGGCATAGTCTGGGACATTTGGGACGTGTACCTCTTGGCCATACCTTTTCTATGGTATACCAAGCATCCCAAATTGAGATTGTATGCAAAAGTTACACCCCCATGAAGTTGACATATTAACTAACCCCAACGGGGCCCACAAACCTTTTGGGGTTAGGGTTTTCAATGTTTATGATTGTATCATTGATGCTTTATGTTAAAATGCCATTTTTTCCTCTTATGGATGAGCATAGCTTCCACATCTCTTGTTAAAGATCAGCTACCACTATTCTAGATATTTTGTATTCTACATTTTACAATTAGTTCTATTTCATTAAGTTATAGATTTTGAGTTTATTGTGTCATTGTGTTCTTGCAATATATCTCTATGTACTCTATTATATATGTGTTCTTTCATTTTGTTCTTGAACAAACTCATATCAATGGTATTAAATAGGTCTACTCTTTATTTATTTCTATATGCATGTCCCCAACGAGGTCGGGGTATAAAGAGTTGGGACTCAAGCTATTTGAGCCTCTAAAATATTGTCCTCGCCAAAACCAAAAACTACCCATGATAGAGGAAAAGAGAGACAAGGGAGAAAGAGATTACATTAAGATGTTGCTTGAGGAATCCCTTATGCGATAGAGGGATGAGATGGTAGAAAACTTTGCACAAATCCTTCGACAAATTCCAACAACAATAGAGACATCTTCATCGAGTGGGAACTTCAAAGGCACTACCCCCTTCAAGGTACAAGTTAATTTTGATATTCCTATATTTGAAGGTCAGATAGATGCAGATGCTTTGGAAAAATGGTTAAATCTACCACAATTGTATTTCTATGTTTGCAATTTTTATGATAAGGAAAAATACACCTTTGCTCTCCTTAAGACTGTCCCCTGTGTCGAAAATTGGTGCAAAACTTACTGTGATAAAAACTACATACATGAGTCTGATATTTTTGGGGTAAATCCCACTTGGGCCTCTTTTATGGGTGCCATAAAGGAACAATATTACCTTTCTAGAAACTATGATGACCAGTACATGAGAAGGACCATGCTACGTCAGGAGACTGACCAAAAAGTTTATGATTTCAGAAATATGTTCCATACCCTGTGCACTAAGCTGGGTAGAAAAGACTCTGACTAACATCTAGTTCTAAAATATTGTGGGGATTACATAGACACATCCAAACTAAAATAGAGATTATGGACATATCATCATTGGGAACTAATTAACATTATGCTATCAAAATCAAGAAAAAAATTAAGGAAAGCATTAAGCAAGAGTCCAAGTCTATAAATTCGTTGTAGTAGAAGCATGTAAACAGAATCCCCAACTCATAGAACAAAGGGTAAGGAAAGGATAACCAAACTCAAGACAAAATATCCAAGTCACAAGCAAAGAAGGGTAATGGGGAGACGAAGGACACCAAAAAGTGGTGTCAGTTCCAAAAAATCCCTTGGCACAACACTAATGAATGTTTCTCAAAGAAGTCATTGGTGTTCGAACTGATCAAAGCCTTAAAGTCTGATCCTGATTTTGATTCTTATTTAGAACCCAACATCACAGTTGCAGTCAAGGGAATGTGGATTATTAATGCAAAATCCAATGCCACGATCACTACCACAAATATCTAGCCATGACCCAAAGAGCCGAAGGAAGGTGAGGGTCTCTTCCAATCACAGATGTGGGTGAAGGGTTCTCCATTGCATTTCATTGTTGACAGTGGGAGTGAAAAGAACTGGATATCAATAAAGGTTATGTAGAGGTTGAAGTTTCCAACAACAACACACTCACAACCCTAGAACATTGATTGACTAAGATAGGGTCGTGACATCCGGGTCAATCAATAATGCTGCTAATGCAGGAGCATCCTTCTCTCCATCCAAGTACAAGCCCAATGTTTGGATCAGACCTAGAAGGGATCCTCATTTCTTGAATTAATAGTCCTTGAACTCTTATATTGTAAATAAGCCTATGTTTAAATGTGATTCTAGATGGATGATGAGTCATTTAGGTGAGTCTCTAGGTGAATGAATGAGTCATTAACTCAAAGTGTAAGTCACGTAACAAATCCCTCATCTAATGGAAATGAGTCATAAGATATGCTTAAGAGTTTTCCTTAATTATAATTAGTTAAAAAATTGTTGAGTGTACCGAGGATCTGAACCAGAATTGATTCATGAATCTCGTTGTATATATTATGTAAGACTTTGATGCAATATTATGTAGCCAAACAATGTAATAGATGGCTAAGGGGTAGCCAAACAATGTAAATATGGCTAAGGTGTAGCCAACCAATGTGAATATGGCTAAGGAGTGGCCAAACCAATGTAAATCAGGCCAAGATAGTTGGTTGTGGTTGTACCAAACTAAGAGGGCCAGAGCATAGATTCTGGATCAATGTAAATATAGAGATTCCTTGTATTGAATGAAGGAAATTCTATTTCGGCATATCTCTATGTAATTGCAAATCTGTTTGAGTGTATGATTTATATTTTGAATGCTTGATTAACCTCTATTAATGGTTGATAGGTCTCTGTGTGTCGTATTATGAATTTAGGGATTTTGAGAGTGGAAGGTTACAGAGATTGGTTGATGGATCTCTGCACTGTGTGAAATACATTAATAAATCCTATGTCATTGATCACTGACAGGATCAATATTTCCTTGTAAACGTTCTGTAGAGGTGAACTTCAGAATTGAACCAGGACAAGCTCGGTAAAGCTGGACAGAGATAGATTGATCGATCCTCTGATCAATTGACATAGACTTGCATAGATCATAGTTAAAATTGGACGATCCAGATTAAAGGAGAAAGGATGGATCGACGATGGGAAAATATTCACGAAGTGAACCTGCATGGGAGATAAGATATCCACAAAGTCAAAGTGAAGTTCCACAGGTGACAACATATCGACAGACAATAGAAATGCTACAAGAGATCGGTGACTCTCAGAAGTTGCAGAAATAGATTTGTGGAAGGAAATTACGGAAGCCCATTTCAGGAAAAGTTGAAGCCATGTACACAATACGCAATCCGCAACCTGACTACGAAAGAAAAATTGGGGTCTCATGGTATCATTACCACCATGTAACAGTCTCATTTGTAAATTTTGGTCTTCATTCTAATCCAAAATATCTCATTCATGACTTGTTGCACCTCTTTGAAAATGGAAAGTTATTTTTTGTTGGATTAACATGTGTATGTTTCTACAAAGATGTTTTTTTCCACTTAATGTTTTTCCATCTTTGAAAAGAAGGCTAAATGTTTTACAATTTTGTTCTTTTGTGGTTTATCATCACTAAATTTAGCCATAAAATATTTGTTAAAATTGTCTTGATGGATTGGTCAAATCATTGTTTCTAATATAGAAATGTAACATCCTTGAACACCCCTACTACAACATTGTAACGATTGATTATATAAACACATAGAGGCTTGCTTAACAACTTGGTAACTTGGATATAGTCTTTAAGCTTCACTATATAAACTCATGCTAAATACAGTAGTGAGATGATTGGTTAACAACTTGGTAATAGATAGAGAATAAGAAATGGGGCACGACAATTGCATGGAGAAGATGTTAGTACATCCCATGAGTACAATTAGAGAATTGCCTTCACCAACAACATAAGTGACTTGATTTTGGAGGCAACAAATTCATTCAATTACTATTGGGTCTTTATATTGACTTGGATCATAGCTGACCAAAGAAACCGTTGATATGCATGGTTATAATTCACAATGATCAAGAAGTTTGAACAAATGGAGGACATGTGGCATATTAGACACATGGAATCAACTACTTGTGGAAAACAACCTGCCAAAATCTTGTAATTGATTCTCGAAGTCATTTGACCTTCCAAGAAGGGAGGAGATAAAGAGCCCAGTGACCAAATAATGGAGTGTTTTCTACAATTATTTATGGTTGAAGGTTCTACCAAAAAATCAGGCATTTAGTGTCAATTCTACGCCAAGGAAGAAAGTTATACCTAGTACTCAACTAACACTACTAGTTTTGATGTCTTATGTATAATCAAGACATCGACACTAGTAGTAGTTTGGTCACAAAATAGATCAAAGTAGAGCAAATGAGTACCCATCCTACACTCGTTAAATTTGGATACAAGTAGAGGTTCTAGTTGAGCTCTTTATAAGATGTAATTTTCCTCAAAATAATAAAGCGCTGAGTATACCATTCGAAGTTATAGTTCTCCCTAGTTGAGTTTCTTGAATATAAATATTTTTATTTGAATAGATATGATTGTGGATTACTTACATTGCAGTTTCTATTTTGAATATACAATAGTAATTATTAAAAAAATAAAGATAAAGACAACACAAAAAGGTTAAAACTAATGAATTGACTAAATTTCTATGTTGATAATATTTTGAAAACCATTTCTCTTAGCTCTAGTTTTTTTCTTCATAAATAAGCATTATATTACTACAATTTTCAAATATTATATAGCATAAAAAACATGTCCTGGTTCATTCATAGACACACACACAACGACTTGGTAATCATTCTAGGCTCTTTCCAACTGTTCATTGATATCTAAACCATCCCAGTTTACAATTCCCCTAAACAGTATATTACAAAGATTCATATCAACTACCATCAAAACCGCCCAAACCTTGATCTTTCTAGACCAATAACCCCCCTTCCTACTGCTATACTAACCACCCAAATAGAGAGAAGCATAAAATAAAAACTAGAATTCCACATTATCATACAATAAACACATAACAAAGACAAAAAGCAAAACCATGGACTCTTCTGCCAAAGAAACTGGGCCAGAGGCCCCACCAGATACCCTTAGTTAGATTTGGGCTTGTGGAATGGATTGGGAACCTTGTGCAACCAACACTGGAACCCGCACTAGCAGAGGTTACTAATTAGAGAGAATTTGAGGTCAAAAATGGGCCTCCTAAGAGATGTACTACAAAAATATAAGATATATTAAAATATTATGAGTTAGGGGTTTTATGGGGTAGGTATATATGACAACTCACCTCCTACACTACTTTTTATGCACAATATAAATAACCATGGTTGAGTTACTTTTCTAAATTGACTGTAAATAAAATTAATAAAATAACTCTAGAATGATGTGACTAAGATTCATTGTAAATTCCCAAAACATTATTGTCCTCTAACATTTATTTGTCTTGAACTTGTAAATAAAATTAAACAAAAATGAATTTAATTTATATGCATAACTAACATATTTTTTTCATATAAATATCATTCATGAATTTAATTTATTTTAAAAGTACAAGATTATATATATATTAGTTTGACATTATGATATTAAATACAATTGAATGAATATATATTTTAAAATTAAAAAACATGAAAATGACAATATATTATTTTATAAAAAAATGTGAAAAGACATTTTTATGAATTATGAGTACTTTACTTGAAAATGACAATAATATTATTTTATGATAAAGGGAATTGTGAGTACTTCATTTTATGACTTAAAAGTACTTGTACCACTACCTTGGTTAACTATGGATTTTCATCCACCATAGAAAATGTGACAAATAAGCATTCTTAACTCATACAATGCCACCTCAACCATGGGGGATGATGTCATCTAATAGAATGTAATTGGTTGATTTTTATAGTACATTTTGGTCCTTTTGAGGCCCATTTTTTACCTCAAATTCTCTCTAATGTCACCACAGACGAGCCAACGTGTTGGCGCCTTCCCAACACCTGATCCTTTCATTGCATACAACACAATTGAGATCTGGTAAATTTTAATGCCCAACTTACCTGCAATAAGATCAATTTTGTGACATGGAAACCCTAGTAATGGTCGCCGCTCATCTTTCTATGCTCCCACAAGAAGAGCGCAGTGGAGCTGCGCAAGCGTAGGGAGGGATATCAACTCTATCTACGGCCCTGGTGATTCAGTATAGGACGATCTTAGACGCTCAAAACCATCAAAAACACAAAAGGATAATCTCTTGCACACACCGGGCTGTGCGGTCGACTGATCCCTTCGTCCAGACTATTGGGTCCTCAAATCGAGCAGCTGATAGAATGCCGTATGTTTGGAATAAAAGGAGGACTAGTATCCCCAAATATCATTTTCAACCTATGCTCCAAAATCTCTACCTTGAGGTACTGAATCTGACAGGCCTCTTTTTTTCCCTTCTTCTTCCTCATGGGTGGTGGTTCCCTCTCGTTTTTCTATTCCCTCCTCTGAATATGGAGTTAGGGAAGATGTAGATAGTTATTGGATTTTTATAAAATTTTCCTCTAGGAAGTCGATTTTGTTGTGAGTTCAGGCTTCATATTCAATGGAGACTCTAAAAATTATACTAGAGCGAAGAGAGGGTTTTCCTAGAACCTATTTTCACTTTCTACATGAAGGTAAAGTGTTGCAGGACAATACTAGGTTGATAGATTGTCAGATCTCCAAGAACTCAACTATTTCCTTGATGCATCGTTTACTGGGGGGGAGAAGAAGGAAAAAGAGGACCATCATGTCCTTTGTCTTATAAGGAAGCTACTCATCCAAAGGGGCCACAGACAACAGCCTCATCTTCTTCTCATCCAAGTCCGTATTTAGTGGAAAAGTTGGAATCCACACCAACCCTGGAGATCAGGAACTCACAGGTAAAACAACTTTTTAGTACGCTACAATCTGTATCTGTCATCTGTCGCTTTAATGGGTTTTGACCCAGATCCTTTGAACTCCATTAATGGATTCACTCAAATTGGAAAACCAATTTTCAAATCCTCTTATGTTACAAGGGTTTCTTTTTTGTTCAGTTTGAATCCCAGGAATATTATCAGAATATTTTTACACAGGGTCATTGGGTTTGGGGGAGAACTGGGCTCTTCATAACCCCTTGGTTTCCTGATTTAGATACAAATTCCATGGTGGTAACCAAGATGTTGATATGGGTGAGGTTTCTGAATCTTCCCCTACCATTTTGGCATCATTTAGTACTGGAAGACAATGGCAATATTCTTGGGAGTTTTATCAAAAGTGACAACAAAAGGAATGAACAGGGTTTATTTACTTATGCAAGAATTTGTGTGGAGATAGACCTCATAAAAGGTATTCCTGATAGATTACAACTGAAACATGAATATTTCAATTGGATTCATAGTTTGGACTATGAAAATACTGCTTTTAGGTGTATATTTTGTCTTTTGACAGGTCATCTTCAAGACTCATGCCCTCTTTCTAAAAAGTTTTCAAAGAAGAAAAAGGGGTCGACTACAAATCGTTAAAATTGGTAGGAAGAATATGTTCCACCTCTGGATGAGGATGAGGAGAGTGAGGATGAAGAACAACGAGGTCATCTTCAAGACTCATGCCCTCTTTCTAAAAAGTTTTCAAAGAAGAAAAAGGGGTCGACTACAAATCGTTAAAATTGGCAGGAAGACTATGTTCCACCTCTGGATGAGGAGGAGGAGAGTGAGGATGAAGAACAACGAGATTTACAGGAAAATGAGGAAAATTTGATGAAATCTGAATAAGTGGATGCACATACATTAGGACAAAAGAACTCTGGTGAGGAAACTCAAACAAATGTTGTGATTCCTATGGATGCTTCTTTAAGTGGACTAAAGCGTGCACATGAATCAGGAAGTTCAGATTCTGATAAGGAACAAGTTTTTGTTAAGAAATAAGAGGAGGTGGCTAGCAAACAATTGATTGTAGCCACAACATGCAGGGAGGATGGAAATAAGTGAAAAAAAAGAAGAAGGGGAGAAAGGGGAAATTAGAGGATTTTTTTAACCCTTGATTTCTCTGTACAGTAATGTAATATATGGATCTTTTGTTTTTTTTCACAGACCTTTGGTATGTTTATTATTACTATGTGCCTTGACACGTAGCTGTTCACATGTAATGCTTTTGCATCTATAAAATGTAATTTTGTTCGCTTCCTGCTGAAATAAAATTATGCTTTTTTCCAAGGAAAAAAAAAGATCAATTTTGTGATGCATGAGCCGACTATCCTGATTGTGCTCCTTCCAGGATTTGAAATGATCCTAATTTCCAGTCACCCTATTCTCCTGCTCCATAATAACGGCTAAAATGAGACCCTTCATGACCCAAAAGGGGGCCATGATCCTATCATATGTCGAGAGCTGACCAACAGTAGAGCCTAGATCCATGACCCACTCAGACACCTACTCCTTCAGTTATTCAAAGGTCATGGACTTAACCTGCTCCCATAGGTCTCCTTCCACCCTTTACATTTCTAATTTAATGACCATATGGATTCTATCCCTGAAAAACGAGCATCCTCAAAGGCTTTTTTCTTCTCCCTCCTTACCTTTGGGACTTTACCCTTATTCTTGGATTTCACTCCCTTTTATAGCTTTTTCCTCTAGGGAGCCATGTCTATCCACCAAAAAACACAACGGCTCACCTCTCTTCCCTTACCATTATCAATACTCTTCTTTTGCTCAGAACACGGACTAGATGCAACACAAGTGTAGAGAAACATGAACCTTTCCACCTTATTAATAGTAGTTTCCTTCCGATCTACCAAAAATTGTCACCATGATAGCTCCACCATTCACATTCACTCTCTGGATGATCATTTTCATCATTTATGGAGCTTCACACAAATATTCAAAGTTCATCCAATGTACGAGGATCCAATTGCTCTCCTTGCTCAACGTCATGCGCTTCCCTCCTAAAAGGATCATAATTATGAGGATTAAAATAGCTCGTACCATCTCCTTCTTCCTACGGTGGTCTATCCTTCCGAAGAGGTGAGAATCCTTGATACGTGTGATAAATTGTGGGCTGCTTCATATCTTCGCGTGTCACTACCGCCCCCTTATGGGAAGTGGGTGTCCTTGGGCCTCCTCAGCCACTATATGGGAATAGTGGGTGTCCCACTCCCGGTTTTCAAAGTCCACCAATCAACCTTCATAGTATCATCATCTTTCCTCCTTGCCCACTTTATCCAACATGTCAGCCACCTTATTCCTGTTTCATCTAACATGACTAAAAGTCCACACATGAGGGTGATTCAACAATGTTGTTGGTTTTTCAACCCTATGCGCTAACCTCCAGTTGTTCGCCACCTTGGATATTTTTTTCCATTCTATAGATTTCTTGCCATATGGACAATGACCCGGGAATCACCCTCAATGCATAGGGGTTCCATCGTCTGACAAGTAACCAACTTTAATTATGCAAGGAGACTCTCCATTTCAGCTATGTTAATCATTTATTCACCTATGTACCCATAAAAACATGAATAATTTCACTTTCTGAGTTTCTCACAGTGCCACCAAAACTAGTAGGTCCAGGGTTACCTTTCAAAGCCCCATCAAATTTCAATTTGAAAGAGCCTTCCGGAGGGGGAACCTAACAATTTGGGCCAACCTGCGAGATCCATTTATTCTTGTGGAGATTCCCTTGGTTTTCCATAGACACCCCCCACTCCTGTAAAATCCCCTCTCAATTGCTCCAATATCCAAGTCTTGATCATCATTAAGTGATGCTAACTATTTCCTAGAGGTGCATAACTACTTTCGTCCACAATTGGTTTTGAGTGGCATATTTATCCCTAAATATCCTTCAGTTCCATTTTGTCCAAATTTCCCACATCAAGAAACCTATGAAATATAACCACATAAAATTCACAATGGGATTCTAGTACACCCTCACTTCCCACCTTCTAATGGTTTGATTAGGTTTCCCTTTGATACGATTGGAGCGCCTAAATATCTATGCTCCCTTGTCCCAGAACCCTGATACAAAGGGACACGAGTTAATAAGGTGTTCCAAAGATTCCTCCTCCACACAACACAAAGTGCATCATGATGGTCCAACTACCCCTTGTCTCTTGATATTCCCCCCAGTCATGATACTTATGTAGATAACAAGCTATATGAACGTTGTGACCTTCATCCATGGGTTCATTTTCCACACCTTTCCCCATATTTCATCATGTTGATCATCTTGATTATCTGTCCATAGCCCATAGTATTTCTTCATGGTGAAGGTTCCTATTAGTTGGTAACCCCATATTATCTTGTTCAGGCCATGTTGAATTATGATACACCTTTCCTGTATGATATCATGGATCTGCGACCATTCATCCTCAGGGTCCTTTGGAGCCACCACTCAGGTGGACGCCATTCTCGATATTCTCCATCCTTACTTGTGGGTTGTCATAAATAATTTACCTTAGTGAGACCCTACAAATGATAGCTTTCTTGGTTGATATCCGAATTGTCTTTCCCTGCCAGCTTAGGCTTCTACTGCAAGGAATCCTCCCAAAACTTTGTCGAGTCCCTGTCTCTGACTTCCCATAAACTATGGTCCTAAATGATGCTTCTATTACATAAGGTCATCTGCCATACATGAGATCCCATTTACTCCTCACTAAATATTACCAAGTCTTCCTTACTTTTGTTAATATGTACATATTTCACACGCCAACTTGATTTTTTCACGGGTCCATGTTATGTGTAACCAATCCCCACTAGGTTTTAGCACCCAAGACCTCATTGTTTTTTCCGGATATCTAATCTCCAACCCTCTTTGTGATTTGGGATTTCAAATATTATCCTAGCTGACCAAAGGCCATTTTTGTTTATCCGTATTGCCTCCCTATAAGAATTTCCTTTCGATACTCCTTATCTCCTTGAAAATTGCCTTTGGAACAGTCATCACCGAAGAGGTATATAAGCATTTCCTTTCGCGCGGATTTTATTAAGGTAACTTTGCTCACCATATTAAGTAGTCTTAGAGTACAATAGAAAATCTCCTTCTCATGCGGTCCAACAGATCTTCCCAAGAGACTTTTCGGATGACTCCTTCAGCACGAGACACACCTAGATATTTGGATGGAAAGGAGCTTCCTTCGAAGCCAAGAATTTGGGTAATGTTTCTCTCACAATCTAGGAGGTATTGAAAAAGACACAAAAAAGAACACCTAAGACTTCTCTATATTAACCTCAAAGCATGAGGCTTTGGTGAAGGTCATTAAGCATTTCTTGAAAGCTCGAGCCTGCTGAACCGATGGGTGACCCATCAACATTGTGTCATTTACAAATTGTAGGTGTGTCCACATGTCAAATATTGAGTGAAACCTTAACCCCATCAACTCTTCTCTCACCATCATAGCCACGGCCTTTGACCATAATTATAAACAAGATAGGGGATGAGGGATCCCCTGCCGAATGCCTCTAGAAGGGTGGAAGGGTTGAAAATTTTAGTAGGACCACCATTCAACAAGATGGATAAAAAGGTCATCGATGTCATATTCATGATCCACTCAAACCATTCTTGACTAAATCCGAAAGCTTTAATCATTTCTCTCATGAATTGCCATTTTAACTTATCGTATGCTTTTGAGATAAACAACTTTAAAAGCATCCCCGGTTTTTTTTTGGTGACTTTAAAGAATTAATCACTTCATGGACCAATATTACTGCATCCAAAATCTACCTTCGTTCCACAAAAACAAATAATGAACGGAAGGATGGGTTTCAGTCAATATTTGACCATCACCTTGGCAATGATTTTATAAATCACATTGCATAAAGCTATGGGTCTGAAGAGAATCATCCCTTTTAGTCTTGGGAATGAAAGTCAAGAAAGTGGCATTTAATGCTTTCAACACTCTAGATTGCCTCGAGTCCTCCACATTCCTCCATACTTCCTCCTTGATGAGGTCCCAAAAGTGGTGGAAGAAATTAGTGGTGAGGTCCCAAACTTATTCTGCACTTATTTCTCATTTCCAATAAAGAAAAACCTCCACCTTGTTCTCTCACCCATGTTTTTAAACCAAAAAAAACCATGGACTCTTCTAACAAAGAAATTGGGGCAAAGGTCCCATCAGATACCCTTACTCAGATTTGGGCTTGTGGAATGGATTGGGAATCTTGGGCGACTAGCATTGGCACCCGCACTAGAAGAGGTTATCACCACAGATGAGCCAACATGCTGGCGCCTCCCCAGCACCTAAGCCTTCCTCTGTAGACACCATAGTAGTGGTCAGGTAAATTTTAATTCCCAAATTACATGCAATACGATCAATTTTGCGATAAATGAGCTGACTATCTTAATTGTTCTCCTTCCAGGGTTTGAAAAGCTCTTAATCGCTAGTCACCTTATTTTCCTGCTCCATAAGAACTCTTGCAGTGATACCCTTCATGATCAAAATGGTGGCCATTATCCTGTCATAGGCCGGGATCTGACCATAAATAGAGACTAGATCCACGACCCACTCAGCCACCTCCTCCTTAATATCTTCAAAGATCATGGACTTAACCCACTCCCACAGGTCTCGTTCCACCCTTTCCATTTCTAATTTAATGACCACATGGATTCTATCCCTAAAAACCAAGCATCCTCAAAGGATTTTCTCTTCTCCCTCCTTACCTTTGGGACTTTACCCTTATTCTTGGATTTCACTCCCTTTTGTAGGTTTTTCCTCCAGGGATCCATGTCTATCCATCGCAAAACATAATGGCTCACCTCTCTGCCCTTACCGTTATCCTTACTATTCTTTTTCTTAGAACATAGACTAGATGAAACATAAGTGTGGAGAAACACAAACCTTTCCACCTTATTAATAGGAATTTCCTTTCGATCTACCATAAATGTCGCCATGATACCTCCACCATTCACATTCATTCTTCAGACGATCATGTTCATCATTTTTGGAGCTTCACACAAATATTCAAAGTTCATCCAATGTACGAGGATCCAAATTCTCTCCTTGCTCAACGTCATGTGCCTCCTTCCTGAAAGGATCATAATTATGAGGATTAAAAAAACCCGTACCCTCTCCTTCTTCCTATGGTGGTCTATCCTGCCCATGAGGTGAGCATCCTTGACGCATGTGATCAACTATGGGTTGCTTCAGATATCCGCATGTCAATACCAGCCCCTTATGGGAAGTGGGCATCCTCAGGTGCTAGCTGGGAATAGTGGGTGGCCCACTCCCATCTTTTGAAGTCCGCTAATCAAACTTCACAGTACCATCATCTTTCCTCCTCGCCCACTTTGGCCACCTTATTCTTGTTTCATCTAACATGGTTCAAATTCCACGCATGAGGGTGATTCAACAATGTTGTTGGTTGTTCAAACCTATGCGCTAACCTCCAACTATCTGCCAACTTGGATATTTTTTTCCATTCTACATATTTCTTTTCGTATGGAAAATGACTCGGGAATCACCCTCAATGCATATGGGTTCCATCGTTTGTTGAGTAACCAACTTCAATCCTGCAAGGACACCCTCCATTTTAGCTTCAATTTTTGTTTCTTCACCTATTTACCCATAAAAAACCTAAATAATTTCACATTCTAAAATTCTCACAATGCCACCAAAACCAATTGGTCTAGGGTTACCTTTTGACGCCCCATCAAATTTCAATTTGTAAGAGGTCTCCGGAAGGGGAACCCAACAATATGGGATAGCCTATGAGATCCCTTTATTCTTGCAGAGAGTCACTTGGTTTTTCACAGACACCCCCACTCCTGTAAGATCCCCCTCTCAGCTGCTCCAATCTCCAGGTCCTGATCATACCATTGAATGATGCTGACGATCTCCTGAATGTGCGTAACTACTTTCTTCCATAGTTGGTTCTGAGTGGTGTATTTATGCCTAAATATATTTCGGTTCCATTCTGTCCAAATTTCCCACATCAAGAAACCTTGGAAATATAACCACATAAAACTCACAATGTGATTCTAGTACACCCTCACTTCTCACCTTCTAATGCCATATGATTAGGTTTCCCTCTAATACGATTGGAGCGCTTAAATATCTCAACCCCCCTCTCCTAGAACCCTGAAACAAAGGGACATGAGTTAAGAAGGTGTTTTAAAGATTCCTCCTCCACACAACACAAAGTGCATCATGATGGTCCAACTACTCCCTGTCTCTTGAGATTTTCTCCAATCAGGATCATTCTGTAGATAACAAGTGATATGAACGTTGTGACCTTCAGCCATGGGTTCATTTTCCACACCTTTCTCCAAGTTTCATCCTGCTGATCATCTTGGTTATCCGCCCATAGGCCACAGGATTCCTTCATGGTGAAGGTTCCTATCGATTGGTAACCCCATCTTAGCTTGTTCGGGCCATGTTGAATTATGATACACCTTTCCTATATGATATCATCGATGTGCGACCATTCATCCTCAAGGGTCCTTTGGAGCCACCACTCAGGCAGACCTCATTGTCGAAATTCTCCATCCCTACTTGTGGGTTGTCAGAACTGATTGACCTTAGTGTGACCCTACAAAATGTAGCTTTCTTGGTTGATATCCATATTGTCTCGCCCTTCCAGCTTAGGCTTCTGCTTCTAGGAATCCTCCCAGAACTTTAACAAGTCCCCATCTCTGACTTCCCATAAACTATGGTCCTAAGTGATGCGAGTCTATTACAGAAGGTCATCTTCCATACATGAGAGTCAGTCTTCTCCTCATTAATATTGACCAAGTCTTCTTTACTTTTGTTATGTGCATATTTCACATGCCAAATATTTTCCCACCGTTCCATGTTATGTGTAACCAATCTCCACTAGATTTTAGCACCCAAAACCTCAATGTTTTTCTTTAGATATCTGATCTCCATTCCTCCTTGTGATTTGGGAATGCATATCTTATCATAGCTGACAAAGCCCATTTTTTTTTATCCGCATTGCCGCCCCATAGAAATTTCCTTTGGATACTCCTTATCTCCTTGAGAACCTCCTTTGGAGAAGTCATCACCGATAAGAGGTATATAGGCATCACCTATAGCACATATTTGATTGACGTAACTTTGCTCACTATATTAAGCAGTCTTAGAGTCCAATTAGTCAATCTCCTTCTCATGCGGTCCAATAGATCTTCCCAAGAGACTTTTCATATGACTCCTTTAGCAAGAGGCACACCTAGATATTTGGATGGAAGGGAGCTCCATTGGAAGCCAAGAATTTGGGTAATGCTTCTTTGGGCAATCCAAGAGGTATTGAAAAAGAACACCTGAGACTTCTCTCTATTAACCTCAAGGCTTGAGGCTTTGGCGAAGGTCAATCATTAATCATATCCTTAATCATTCTTCCAAGGCCTTCGACCATAATTATAGACATGAAAGAGAATAACAAATCTCTTGCCAAATACCGTTGAAAGGGTTCAAAATTTTGGTAGGAACACCATCTAACAAGATGGAGAAAAATGTCTTCAATGTCATATTCATGATCCACTCAATCCATTCTTGACTAAAGCCTATGAATTTAAGCATTTCTCTCATTAATTGCCACTTTAACTTATCAATCCATTCTTGACTAAAGCCTAAAAATTTAAGCATTTCTCTCATTAATTGCCACTTTAAATTATCGTAGGCTTTTGAGATAAACCATTTTAAAAGCATCCCGTGGTTTTTGGTGACTTTAAAGAATGAATCACTTGGTGAACCAAGATTACCCCATCATAAATCTGCCTTAATTAATTGCCACTTTAACTTATCGTAGGCTTTTGAGATAAACCACTTTAAAAGCATCCCTAGTTTTGACTATAAAGATTGAATCACTTCGTGGACCAAGGTTACCCCATCCAAAATCGGCCTTCCTTCCCCAAAAAAGAAAAACGCAGATAATGAAAGGAAGATTGGGTTTCAATCGATTGGCCATCACCTTGGTAATGATTTTATAAATCACATTGCATAAAGCTATGGGTATGAAGACACTCATCCCTTTTAGTCTTGGGAATGAGAGTCAAGAAAGTGGCATTGAACGCTTTCAACACTCTGGCCTGCCTCTAGTCTTCCACAATCCTCCATACTTACTCCTTGATGAGGTCCCAAAAGTCGTGGAAGAAATTAGTGGTGAGGTCCCAAACTTATTCTGCACTTATTTCTCAATTCCAATAAACCTCCACCTTGTCCTGTCGCCCATGTTTTTAAAATTACACAGATCCACAAAGAAGTAAATGAACAAATGCTCCCAGAGCAGAATACAAAAATAAATGCCATAGAGCTTCCATTTGTCTGAATTGTTGCCAAATCAGGTAGGAATTTGCATCAGTTAACTCATCGTATCAATTACAAACAATAATAACAAAAGTTTATCTACACAGTCCAGCAGATTAGTCAATCGATTGGAACCTACTTTCACTGAGATTTCTTACTGAACTATTCACTGCTATGGTCAAGTTAAGTTGGATATTCTAAACAAAAGGAAATTCTTGCAAGATTTTCTTGGAACGGAAGATCTGATTACACAAAACGAAAACAGCAGGCACGTTGGATGAGATTATCTGTTGATTTCTTCCCACTGTTGTTGCCGAGCTGCTGCTCTATAACTGTAGAATATCCATCGCCTCTCAGCCTCTCAAATTCAATGGCCTTTCTCTTCTTTTCGTTGGCCAATTTCATTCTGTGCATTCTCTTTCTGGGATCCACACGACTTCTCACCGTTACCTTCTTGTGCGTAACGTCCACCACATAGTCCAGCAAATCTGCGGAAGGCACACCTCAACAAACGAACAGAATGAGAAATCATGCGAACTAACTCTGGAAGCAGATTCAAGGAAGAAGACCTAATATATGAACAAACAGCAAATATTTTAATGAATACACAAAGGAAAACAGTAATAATAGGTTCATAATGTCAATCTGATCAACATACTGTCAATTTTGGAGAGCACTTTGGAGACTCTGTCGCGGCAATCTTGGCAGCTCATATTAGCATTCAGAACAATCACCTGAACCTGCAACATTGTAATTAACATACGAGCCAATTCAGGTAATTTATGGTATGGACCAACAGCGAAGTCAACTATTGACTTCGTTTGGTTGATTTCGCTGTTGGTCTGTTGGATGGATTGAATGTACATGTTTTTTAAGCTCAGGCTGATAGAAAAACCAGACAAAAGTCGAAAAATGTTATTCATGAAAGAATTGGGGAATTGGGGCTACCGCTGGCATTGTTAAGCTCTCCACGAAGCGCAGCAGCTGAGTTGTTGGAGCATTCTGCTTTTGCGTGTCTTGGGACATCATTATTCAGCTCAGCTGCAACGACAAAGTGTTTAAGAATGCCGCTGTTTTTGGATTTAATTGATCGGCTTCCTTGAATCTTGATCATAAGAATGACGATACGATGGGTGTCCCGTTGTTCAACTTTGGACGTCTCCCTCGAATGTGGATTGCTTTTTTATTTATTTAATCACCTAATTGACGTGGATAACCACGACTATGTGTTTTTGATATTATATAAATGGTTGCGGTTGCTTTTGCTTTTGCTTTTCTTGGGAGAAGGTGGTGATTGATGTAGTTGAGCCATCTGTAGTATGTCCCGCTGCAACGTAAAGAAATCATGCACTTTATAATATCGTGCCATAATGTTTCGCTTTACATATTTTACAAATTTGTCATTGAGTTGAATTGACGGCATTTTGACTGTAGAATCGTTATGGTAGGAAAAGAATTAAAGATAATTGTGAGATGTGTATTTTTCTTGGTTGAGTTTTTATTGATATAATTTAGTTTTTAAGACACATCATCATCAATTTTAAAAAGTTAAGTGTTTTAATATAATTTTTTAATTAGAAAAATATAATAATTATGCATAAATTAAAAAGTTATAATTTCAATATAATTTTTTTAATTATACAACTATAATAATGATGCATAAATTTATTGAAAAGTTTTTTTTACATATACTAATGGGATAAGCTGTTTTTAGGTTGTTACTTTATAATAAAAAACTTAAATAATGATTTTTATTTATTTATTGGTATACTAATTATTATTTTTTCTTTCTTTCTTAGTTTTTACACTTTTAATATTAATGTATCATTGTGACTTTTTTTTTTGTCTCTATGTAGCATGTCATATAATCATGTGTGATTCCAGCTAAGTTTTCACATAATCATGTATGGTTGAAGTTTTTTTTTAATCATAAAACAACTATGATCATTTTTTGGTCATTGAAAAGATAAATTAAATAAAAGTGGAGTTCTTTTATAAAGGGATGAGCATATCCATGTTCTTAATATTTTTGTTAAAGTTTAAAAAAAATAGAATTGTGTTATCTGACATGTGTAAGTTTTTTTTTTTTTTTTTGGGAAAGATGTTGGTTTCTACTTAAAGTTGGTTAATCTTTTCGTATTTTCATTAAGTGGGAATTATTTTATTTTTTTATAATTTATGAAAAAACCAATCTTTTAGTATTTTTATTAAGTGGGAATTTTTAATCATTTTAATATTATTATTAATGATTGGTATAATTTAATAATTTACAAGTAAAATTATATTTTTTTAATAAAAAAATTAATTTATTTTTTTAATTTTTAAGCCATGCTTATTGTACGTTTACTTTCTTTTTTAAGGATCACTTTTATTATTAATTGATTAGCCTCATTAATAAAACTGTGGTCTTTGTCCTAAACTAGAGATCTAAATCAAGAATGTCCCTCTTGCATTATTGTTGCATGTCCTCTAGAAATGGAATGACAAAATATATTGGGTAGCAATATAGGTTTTTCCAAAAATGATTGGTTCTACTTCATATTTATCCTTCGTTTTAAGTCTTTCAACTAGGTGGAATCCATGTTGTTCTCTTTGGAATAAGTGCAAACTTTTCCCCTGAACACGACAACCTATACATGATAAATAAAAAAATGAAAGAGATTTTGACAATATAATTATTACAATAAAAACACAAAGACAATTTTAATTTTAAGATGCTATCTTTTTATTTTTTATTTTTTTAATATTCATTTTTAAGCCTTATATTTTAAATTTTATGACCATTAATTATTTTGTCTCGATATAACTTGTCACTTAATCAATGATTATTTAACCTTGCTTTTTTTTATTAAAAATTATCACCATTAATTATTTTGTCTCCATATAACTTGTCACTTAATCAATGATTGTTTAACCTTGTTTATAAAATTGTGGTCTTTATGGAATGGTAGTATTTGTTGGAGTAGAATGTGTAGGTTTTGACAACTATACAATGCATAAGGGAGTGGCATTTCTGGTATGAGGAGACCTCGGCTGCAGCCTGAACCGGGGCTATGGCGCCGAGGCTAGGCCTCACCTTGTTCGCCTTTCCTTGTTTTCTGTCTTACTCTTTTCATTTCTTGTCGTTGTTGGTTTGGCAGGTTATCGTGTCGTTGTTTTTCTTCCTTCTTATTGAGGTAGGGTTTGTCTTTTTGCTATTTGGATGGTGTAGTCCTGTCCTTTGGGCTTTCTTCTGGTTCTTTCACCTGTCTTAGGTTCTTCCTTTCTCTTCTTCCTGCTCTGGTGGGCACACACTTGAACGTCGCTAGGGTTCTGTCTTTCTTGTGGACTGATTTTTCTGTACCCAGACCCGGCAACTGGAGTCCATCCTCCACGGTGGAGGACTAGTACCAACCAGCTGAAAAAAGTGGGAATACACAATTTATTTGAGCTGGATCTGGATGGTCAGTCTCCATCTGAATTTTTTTCGGTTGTTTGACGTTTCTCCTAGGGTTTTATATGGTAATTTTGTCTACTGATTATGGTAATTTTCAGTTATTTTAGTATGTGCTGGTCTCATTAAGCACTATTCTTGATGTTATTAGTGAGCTAAGAACTACATGAGGAGACTTTCTGTCATCTTTTTATGCTCATCCTTTATGTCATCTCTGTTCATATCAGGAAATAGATAAAAATCTGACCTGTTCATACAGGAGTGATGATAAAAGCCTGCTTCAAAACAGGCTGTGATCGCATGCTTTTGGTATGATGTCAATGTCTTGATGATCCAAGAGGATCCCTTTCAGAACATATCTTTGGAGTCAGTCTCCGTTATGAGTGTACATGATGATCTTTGATTCTAATGAATAACAGGATCTGGTATTTTTTCTACTGAAAAAAAAGAATGTGTAGGTTTTTCTAAAATGAGATCCGTGACTTAAATTTCACCAACAAGACACTTGAAATAAATGTTGTTGTTCTCAATGTTATATTGAACACCAATAAGAAACTTGAAATAAATGTTGCTTGTTCTCAATGTTATATTGAAAATTACACTAGATGTATTGAAATAAATTTTGCTCATTTTCAATGTTTTATTGTCACGTCATACTCGATATATTGAAATAAATTTAAAAATCTTTTTCTCCTTAGCTCTAACTCACTTGCTTTTTGCTGACGATGTGGTACTTTTTAGGATTGAGACACTAGAAGAGTGGCAGGCCTTTGATGTTATACTAGATCTATTCTATTTAGTTTCAGGAATGTGTATTAGTCTCAAAAAACCCTCCTTTCTTTCCAATGAAGTGGAGCACGGGGTATTGGATAGAATCTCAGCTCTATTGCCCTACAAAATGGACCCCATTGAGGTAGGCTTCAGGATACCGTTTCAAGCCCTTGAACTATGGTATCAATGATTACAGGTGGATTTTAAAAAGATTTGAAAAGAGAATCAGTCTATGGTCTTACAGAATGCTCTCCTTGGGGGGCAGATTAATCCTCATTAGAGCTGTCCTTATTGGCTTACCTGTGTACTGGTTCGCATTGGCTCCTATGCCTAAAACCATCATAAACAGACTTCGTCAATGTATCTATCCTTACTTTGGGGAGGCTCTGTGGACAGGCATCGACCACATCTGGCTGACTGACAGTCTCTATCCAGGCCTCTAGAGTATGGAGGTTGGAACATAAAAAATTTAGATTGATTTTGTACATCACTACGACTGAAGAGCTTGTGGATGGATCTGAATGACACATGCATTTGGAATCAAATCATCAGCAAAAAGTACCTCAAATACCTTACTTTGGATGATTGGCTGAGTAAGAAAAGCTTCTCGGTTATAGGTACGTCCTTCTTCTGGAATGGTTTTTTGATTAGCAAACAATTGGGTTGGAAAGTTGGCATTGGAAATTGCATCAAATTGGGTGTTGACCCAATTGTAGGATTGGACTCGTCCTTTGTTCTTTCTGAAGACCTCCGAGAGTATTTATTTGACTATGGGCTGCACTCACTTCAAAATGCCCGTAACTTGGGTAATGGATTAAACAAGTAGTCTCATTTGTTGTTGGTTGATGACCTGGACTTAGGGGGAAGATGGAAGGAAGAGTGGAATCGCTACATAAATGGACTCACTCATGGTGGCATCAGGTTAAGTGGACAAAGGGATTCTTTGTTGTGGATGCACAACCCGAAGAATGGGGAGGTCACTTCCACCCTTGCTTATGACTTTATAGCTTCTTCTTCTTTGCATCCAGCTCACAATAAAGTTATATCTCGGATTTGGGCCTATACAATCCCTCTAAAAATCAAATGCTTTCTATGGCTTACAATGGAGAACCGTATTTCAACATGGGACAATTTAAAAAGAAAAAGGATGGTATGGCCCCAATCTTTGTTGTTTGTGCCAGGGTTATGAGGAATCTATAAGTAATTTGTTCATTGGATGCTCCTTTGCTTTGAACATTATTCATAGAATCGGTAAAAGATTCAGTTTTATTCTCTCGTGGTCCGAGTTCTCACTCCTAGAGAACTTAGAAGAATGGTTTCAACTTGATTTGGATTTCACTCATCTTCCTCTTTTCCTTATTTGGTGCATTTGGATCTCTCACAACATTTCCATCGTTGAGGACAGGAGTATTGAGCCCGTATCCACTTGTAATAAATTATGTCTCTAATGCATTTTTATCCCTCAACTGGTAAGATTAGGAAATCTAGGGTGGTGGTTCATGAGATGGTGCTTAAGTAAACATATGGTTTTTTTGACGGGGCAACAACACACTCGAATGAGGGGATGGCATTCTCCTGGCTATCAATTCAAGTCACTCTTTCAACTTAAAATTGGGATGTGGACACAACACAAATACAAGGGCAGAGTTACTAGCACTCTGGGTTTTGCTTTGTTTTGCAGAGACTATTGGTCTCCCCTCTCTCCATGTCTATGGAGACTCTTCAATTGTAATCAATTGGGAAAAAAACAAGGCAGCTATGTTGGCCTTGGATCTAGTTCACTAGTGTGATAACATTTATATGCTAAAAGACTCCTTTCTCATGATGTACTTTCAACATGTCTATAGGTAGCACAACATGAGGGAAGATTGTTTATCCAAGGAGGCATTCTCTATGGCCTCTCGCCTCTTTTCCTTCATAGAATCATATGAAGATGATATCATTGGGAGAGCTGAATATCAGCTCTTATAGAGCTCTTTTGATGGAGTACTTTCTCCTTAGTGATTGCATCATGGCATTTCTTTATGATATTGGATGTCTCTGCCCTCCTTGGAGGAAGTTCATCTCATTTGGATTAGTTGCTCCCTCGAGTGCCTCCTGGGATAATCAATCTAGGCTCATCTTGTGCTCTCCTTTGACATGCTTGGTGTCCTTCTTGAAAAGCTGTCGAGAGAGTTGCACCTACAACTTGAAGATTGTGATCTCTATCCTCAATTTTTTTGCCTGAACATGATTGTGGATGGAATTTATTTTATTCTTGGTACTGAACTTATTGATAGTACTGATATGTAACCATTTCCTTTGATTCATAATGAATACCAAGGATTATCTTTTTTCTCCTAAACAGCAAATACATTTAAAATAAAAGAATAAGACTAAAAATTTAAAGATTAAATTGTGAAATATATGTTTAAGAGGTTTTTCATATACAATACCTTTATCTTTAAATTTTGTTAATAGAAAATTTTAATTTTAATTTTAAAATAATTAAATTGTAAAATGTATATTATAAAATAAATGAAAATTAATTCCAATATTAATAATTATTTTGTTTTTAAATTAAAAAAAATCAAAATTTACATTAAAAAAACATATTCTTTTACTTTACATAAAAATGGACCACATAACTTAAAAATACTAATTTATTAAAATTAAACAAATTTAGACCATTAATATGAAATATTATCTTTACATCACCAACAAACCAAGCTTATAAAATAATAAAAAATTTATGTTTACCAACCTTCCTAACATGACAACGAAATACTAATTTATTAAAATTAAACAATTTAAACTAGTGATATTAAACATAATTTTTACATTACAACCAAACCAAGCTTATAAAGTAATTAAAATTTAATGTTGTTCCAACCTTCATAAAATGCCAAAGAGGCCGATATTGGGTTAAACATAGTTGTGAATTTTGCAGATGAGGATGCACCACTGCATGCACTGCACAAGATGTGAGTGTGGCCATGGCCGCTTCTGCTTTGTCTTAGGGGGATTGTCTTTTTCCCATGGCTCGTCTCGTTCCTCTCTCTGATCTCCCTGGCTTTCCTCTGCCTTTTCATCTGACCCTATCTGTCCTGGCTTCCTTATTGTCTCTTGGAAGGTGTCCTTCCTCCGCTGTTTTGGGTCTTTGGTTGTTTCTCGGTTCTGTCGGGTTGTAGCTGTCTCACAGAGGGTGGTGTTCATGGAGTTCCTCCCCTTTCTAGGGGGACTAGTACCAACCAAGCAAAAAAGTGGGAATGACTTCAATTTTATTCACCTACCTCTGTGTTTCGGGTGATTAGGGTTACCAACCCTGCATGTGTTTCTATGTCGTTATTGTTCTTGATTTCCTGTATGCCCCCGTCAGCACGTGTATGGTTGACTTCTGGGGTTGCTCCGATTTCCTCTAGGGAACAAGGGTTTGGTCCTTTTCCTTCCCCGAGTTTTGCGGTGTTCTTTGTCCATGCTCCTTGTCTTTTTCATCCCTTTTACTCTTTGGGTTTTGTTGGATCGGAGGGTTTTTGTTTGTGCAACAGCCCTGGGATTTTCTTTCCTGTCAGTCGAGGTTTGTCCTTTGGATTTCTTCTGGGTGTGTTGGTAATGGAGTCCTTTCCGAGTGCCGTGTTGGGATTCCTCTTGGGGTTTAACTCTGTTCGTTCCTGGTTACTTGGATACCGGTGGTCTTCAGGGTTTTCTCCCTCCCACTTACATTTTCAACGGAGGTTTTGGGTTTTTCGTTGTCTTCCTCCATGGCACGTTTTGGGTTGACTTGCTGGGGGTCCTCATCATGGCTGACATTAGGGCTTCTTCCCATCACCATAGCAAGCAGCATGCCGAAGGTATTAAAACCCTATAAGGAAATTTCACTACGTCCTTGGCCATGACATTTTCATGGACCGTGTTTCCTCCCTATGCTCATGTGCCCTGGTGGGTAGGATAGAATACTGTCCCCTGGGTAAGAAAGGCTGGGTCTACTGGGCAACAAAACACTCAAAACCATTGCTAACCTATATACTGACCATTAGTTTACTCTCTAATGGATGGATTGTCTTGGTTTTTTTGGAAGCTGACCATGCTGCGCTCATTCTTGACACGATTTGGCGTATTGGGCCTGGGTGTTTGGTTCTGGGTGCTAGCATACCCATTTTGATCCGCTCAGGGAAAGGGTGACGAAGCGTCACCTCTGGGTTCTTTTGCCTTCTCTCCCCTTTCCCCTCTGGAGCAAAAGTATTCTTGAGGGCATTGCTAACACGGTCAGCAGTTTTGTAGTGGTTGACGATGATTTCCATCTCACCTTTGATAAAAGAATGGCTCGGGTGCTGGTGGAGATGGATATCACACATGGTTTACCTGTCGAGGTGGAGATCCTCTGCAAGGAGTGACTTTTGGTCCAAAAATTTGATTACCTTCATGTATCGTTCCGTTGCAGTCGATGCCATGATACGGGTCATCTCTGTAGATTGTGTCCCCTCCTCCTGAATGATCAATCAAGTACAAGCATGGATGGTTCACATGTCTCGTGCGGTCCTTCTACTTCCTTTTCTCCAGAGCATCCAAAAAATGGTATTTATTCCCAGTCTCTCTCTCTTTTTGAAGATGTATCATATTCTCTGCTTGAGGATTTAATTGATTTGGACATTGCTCCTGTATTAGCTTGTCCCTCTGATGTTGTCGTGGCTGAAACCCCTCCTTTGGTCTCTTCAGTTGATCCTACCTCTCCCTTACTTTTTTGCTCACAGGCACCTTTGCCCTGTCTGCCTCCTCCCCCCCTCAAGAGCTCGCTACCCTCCCCCCCTGTGCCATCTTTTACATCCCTTGTGGATTTTCCACCACTCCCTCCTATCGCTTACCCTCCCTCTCTCCTCCCCTCGCCTCATAGTCCTGTAACTTCTCCCTCCTTCTCTGATCCCTTGCTCCAAAGATCTCTGTCAATCTTCTCTGCTAAAACCCCCTCCTCCCCTTCTACCCTCCACTTGAACTCTATCTGTTTCGAAAATGTGACTACCAAGGAAAAAAAGAAGGACAAGATGGAATCTTCAAGCATCCTCTCTTTAGCCTCACCACCTTATACTCCTCTCTCGGTACGCATTAAAAATGATGCAAGAGGGAACCCTCATCGGGGACTTAGAGCTTCACCTCCCCTCCCTCTTGTTCCCTAATCAAAATCCTATCCCTTAATGTAAGAGGTCTAGGAGGCAAGACCAAACAATGTTGCCTTCGGTCCCTTTTTCACTCGATTGCACCTGACATGATACTCCTTCAGGAGACTATGTGTAGCACTTACCCTGCTCTACTTTCCTTTTCTAAGCTTTTTCCCAGCTAGGAATTATCTGCCATTAGCGCCTCTGGTCTCTCGGTGGTTTACTTACGGCATGGAACCCTCATCGGGTTAGATGTCGTGCCTTCGAGACTGTAGCTGGCATCCTTGTCAAGGCAAATTTTCGTGGTATGCCAATCCATGTAGCCATCCTCAATTGCTACGGTCCCTACTGGAATAGGGATATTTTCTGGGAAAAGGCTCACAGAGGGGGTATTCTCAATATTCCTAATCTGATCCTGGGGGGAGACCTTAACTTAACCCTGAGTGCCTCGGAGACCTGGGGTAAGAGAGCTATCCTCAATACACTTGCTTCACATTTAAAACTCCTTTTTGTTTCTATTGGTCTTATGGATGTTGCCCCTTCCAATGCTAGGCCCACTTGGAGAAATGGTAGGGTTGGGGAAGAAGGGATCAGTAAAAGACTCAACCACTTCTTACTTTCTTCTTCTTTGATTCCCTCACTCAACGTTCACTGTGTGTGGAATCACCATGCTGATATCTCTCATCACTTTCTGATCTGCCTTGAATGGAATAAATCAGTGGGGTCCTGTAACTTCCCGTTTAAATTCAATAGATCCTGGCTTACTGATCCGGATTTCAATCTCTCGGTCTCTAAGAGATGGCCTGAGTTGAAACCCTCGTCTTTTGACAATGACTTGGACCTCCTCTCCCATAAGCTCCAGCTTCTTAAAAAGGAAGTAAAAGGTTGGATCAAAGAAAAAGTAATCATTATGGAGTCAGATTCTCTTAGGCTCGATGAGGAAATTGGTACCCAGCTCTCTGGTTCTTCCTCGAGTATCCTCTCCCATGAGGATCAGTTGTCTCTGAATTTGCTCAGATCCAAAAAAAATAAGTTGTTGGATCACTACTTACTCTCTTGGAAACTCAAGAGTGGAGCAAAGTGGGATCTGTACGGTGACTCAAACACCAAGTTCTTTCATGCATTGGCCTCGGGTAGAAAGAATCATAATACTATTTGGTCCTTAGAGGATGAATATGGACAATGTATTGAGGATGAGGTTGCTCTTAAGGAGCTGGGCTAAAGAAATTTTACTCATATTTTCAGAGATGATAAACAAACCTGCTTGCTTTCCCAGCTCAAAGTAGTCATGTTGTACCCCTCCATGATCTCCCCTGAGGATTCCCATGGTATCATTGATCCTGTCACTTTGTCTGAGATTGAAGGAGCTTTGAAATCCTTCAAAAAGGATTGGAGCCCAGGTCCTGATGGCTGGCCTATCGAATTCTACTTACACTTCTTAGACCTGTTGGGTAATGATTTACTATCTTCTATTGAATGCGCAAGGAATTTTGGTAGCATTACTCCCTCTTTGAACTCCACTTTCCTCGCCCTGAATCCTAAAAAGGATAAGCATGCAACTTTTTCTGACTTTAGACCTATCTCATTGTGTAATTTGTTGTACAAGCTAATTTCCAATATTATTGCTGTCTGATTAAAGCCTTTTCTGGACTCTCATATTTCCAGAGAACAATATGAATTCCTCAAAAATCATCAAATTGTTGAACCCATTGGCATAACTCAGGAGACTCTCCATTCTGTGAAAACCAAGAACACTTGTGCTCTCATCCTCAAGTTGGATTTGGTGAAGGCCTTCGACAGAGTGAACTGGTCTTACCTTAGACTCATTCTGATCCAAATAGGGATGCCACTCCTGTGAGTTAATTGGATAATGGGCTTCCTTACTTCAACAAATTTTGCAGTACTGATTAATGGTACTCCCTCTAAGTTCTTCAGTGCCTCTAGAGGAATCAGACAAGGTTGTCCTTTGTCCCCCTTGATTTTCATTCTTGTTATTGAAGGTCTCAGTCTCTTGATCACTGATACTAGGGAGAACGGTCTCATCAAAGGTATAAAAATCTCTTATGCTCTTTCCCTCACAGATCTCCTCTTTGTGGATGATGTTATTTTGCTTGGTACTGGAACCTTGCTTGAATGGATAGCTTTTGAAGTTATATTAAGCAGCTTTTGCAAGGATTCTGGGATGAGTATTAGTGTGGACAAATCAGGCTTCCTCTACAACAATGTGGATGAATATATTCTTTCCGACATTTACAGGCTTTTTCCATATAAAATGGATCCTATTTCCACCAGTTTTAAGTATCTTGGTTATTTTCTTAAACCTCTGGGGTACAAGGTCAATGACTGGAATTGGTTGATTCAGAAATTTGAAAATAGAATATTTCATTGGTCTCATAAGTATCTCTCTCTTGGTGGTTGTCTGATCCTTGTTCAAGCTGTTTTGTCTAGTCTGTTGGTTTATTGGCTGGGCCTTGCACCTATTCCTGTCTCTGTCTTAAAAAATCTCAGAAGTTTAACCTTCACTTTTTTATGGGGCTCTACTAGGGACAAACGTAGGTACCATTTATCTTGCTGGAAGCACCTTTCCTAGCCTAAAGAGAATGGTGGCTGGGGTATCAGAAATCTCCATTGGTTCAGTATTGCATTGAGATTAAAAAAAATTTGGATGGTTCTACAAAACAATGGTCTATGGCATCAAGTTTTAATTTGTAAGTACCTGAAGAATCATTTTGTGGTGGCATGGCTCAGAGGTAAAAACTTTACTGTCCATGGAGCTTCAGTAATCTGGAAAGGGCTTTTGCACACACTTTCATGGCTGGGAAAGTGTTTAACCTAGCAAGTGGGAAATGGATAAGAAGTCCTCGTGGTAATTGACCAATCATTGGAACGCAATCATCTCCTATACTACCTACAGGGCCCGGAGATTACTTGGAGGACCTGGGTATCACTACTCTCTCGCAAGCACACAGTATACTCTCGGGTCTGCATCAATATTGGTATACAGCCAAGGACTTATGTATTGCTCGGGAATGGAAGACTGCATGGGACAATTACATGAGAGGTCTGGAATATGGAAGGATTAGGCTCAATTCTCAATTCGACTCTCTAGTATGGGATCATAACAAAGCAGATGGTTTTGTTTCTGCTAAGCTGGTTTATGACTGTATTGTACAATCTTCATCTCCCCCGATAGGTAACAGATTACAAGGCCTTATTTGGTCTGGCATTCTACCCAAAAAAATTAGTTGTTTTGTCTGGATGGCTATGGAGAATAAAATACTAACCTAGGACAATCTCCAGAAGAGAGGCTGGATTGGGCCTGGTTTATGTGCACTATGTGGTTCGGGTGAAGATAGTGTTCAGCATATTTTTTCTTCTTGCTCTGTCTGTAAGAATGTTTTTGTTCACCTAAGTGATCAGTTACACTTCTTGCTTCCTCACCAGTGCGATAACCTCAGTACTTTTCTGGGTAACTAGATTGCCAGGTTCTCTAGACCTTTGGTCTGTTGCGGCCTTCCTTTTTTTGATATTTGGGATATCTGGAAAGCAAGGAATTTTATTATTTTTGAAGAAAAAAAATTATCTGTTTTGAGCTTACTTCATCAGATTGCATACTTCTCACAGATGTATCGACCATTTAGTTTAAAGGTTAAAAATCCTCGAGCCTATGGTTCATGCCTTGTTATTGTCTTCCCCTATGTTTTTTTTGATGGGGCATCTTCTAATAACATTGGAGGAGTTGGTTTTTGCTTATTTCTGAATGAGTCTCATTCATATGAGTTTGCTTTGGGGGATGGTAATTTCACTAACACTAAAGCTAAACTGATAGTACTTTGGGCTCTTTTGCATGTTGCTCAGTTGATGGGGATTCCTACACTAAACATTTTTGGTGACTCTGCAGTCATTATTAATTGGGAAAAGGATATTGCTACCCTCTCTCTGCTAGATCTTAGTCATTGGTGTAGGGATATAAGAAAACTCTACACTTGTTTTATTCACTTGTCTTTCAGTCATACCTACTGTGAACACAATCAGCTCGCAGACAGCCTATCTAAATCTGCCCTGTCTTTGGCTCCTGGATGTGGTAGTTACTCTAAAATTCTTGATAGCCTTTCGGCCTCTCATGACACTTTCCAACTCTTTTGAGCTCAATGCAGGAGATTGTTCTCCTTTTATTTTATGCACCTTTTTGGATGATTTTGGAGCAGGCACTTTTAGATAGAATCTCTATGTTCTTGTGTTCACAGTTAATATGGTTATGTGGGACATAATTCTCCTTTTTTCTCTGACTAGAATTATGTTCTTGGTGGAAATGTAAGTTGATCTCCCCCTTGGCAGCTCTTATGAGTTGAGACTCATTTTAGGTTTATGTCAGAATCAAACCCTCTCTGCGACCTTGCTAGATTGTAACCCTAGAACAGGGATGGCACATCAGATGCCCTTTGATTCTATATATTGAATATCAAGGATAGGCTTTTTTCTTTCTGAAAAAAAAAAATGACAAAGAGGGTTGTACATTACAACCAAACCAAGCTTATAAAATGACTAAATATTTATGTTGTTCCAACCTTCATAACATGACAAGGAGGGAGTGTATGATTAGCTTTGAAGAAGGATCTGGAGCATTAGGAGGAACTTGGTTTTGGTTTTAAAGTTAAAGACCTTCACCAAAACTAATAGTTGATGGACACCTTTACTCCTTAAGTTTACTTTCTTTTTACCACAACTAAAATTTGATGCACCTTCGTTGTTTTAATTTACTTCCTTTTACTTATCTAAAAGGGTTTCAGTTTACTTTCTTTTCACCACGTTTAAAGATGATGAACACCTTCATCTCCTTTTTCTACTTTTTTTTAAAGTTTTACAGATAATATGGAATTTAAGACTAAAATATTCTTAGCCATGGAAGATGTGACATATGGAAGGAATCTCATAAGGAGGCATCTTGATGGTGTAGCTCGCCACATACTAAAAATAGCTAAAAGGGGTGCATTAGTGGATGAAGAAATTCAAGTGGGTTGTAACTACTACCAAATGAGAAAGAATCTCCTCAAATAAAGGCATATGGCAATGATGATATTACAAAGGATAAAAATAACTAATGAAGATGAACTGGAGAAGTGTAAACCCCAAGGAGGGCACATGAGGAGACAAGTGGGCCCAAATGAGTTGTAAATTCCACTAAACACGAGATGCACCTCCTAATTCAAATTCCAAGGAAGATAAACTATCCATGAGGCCAACAATAACATTCTAGAGGAAGTTAATGTGTCCCAAAGAATTATTATCTCATGAAAATAATATTTATTAATATATTATTGATATGTTTGAGAGAGAAAAACCTAGAAGGATGAATGAAGAATTATAAAAGAAGGGCGAGGGAACCTATTTAGGATCTTTTGGAAAATTTATTTCTGAATTATAGAGCTCTTATGGTTTTCAAGCTTGGGAGATGCCTAACTAGTTTTGGTGGTAAAATATTCCACCATAGCTTGTGCGAGGGGAGAGATCATAGAGATCTCTTCATTTGGGCTTCATTGCAGGTGTTGAGAGAGACAATCCATATTTCTCTACTGAGCTTCATTGATCAAATTTTGTGTGAGTTTCATTGCATATATGGTGATTCATTATTGTTTCAAGGTTTCTATTGTGTTTGTTTTCTAGTGTTCTTAGTGTGGAGGACACACTTGCTATCTTACAATGTTAGTTTTCTATTTTTTTTAGTGTTGGAGGGTGCATTTCTGGAAGAGAGTTCATAATTTTGGAGATTAAAAACATATTCTCAAATATCTTTTTTAGATCCATTTTTTTTTGTGCTCTTGATGTGCAGTTGAAGCAGTGCTATCATTGCAACTAGTGTTGGTGGTTCGAGTCTGATATGTTGGTTCTGATATATTTATGCATTTTTGGAGTGTTAGACCTATCCCATTGTGTGTGGAGCATTTTTTATAGTGGGAAACACTTTTTGTTTCACTAAAAAAGGTTTCTCTATGACCAAGATACACTCATTTTATTAGATCCACTATATTCAGTATCTTCTTTAGGAAGAGGGGTGCACTTGTGCAATTCTACCTTTGTATTTCATGAGTTTCGAGTTTCTTTAAGAGAATATATTGTTGTAATCAATGTTATTATTGCTCCATTCATTGGATAATAGATATTCACAATGTTTCTTCAATATGATGCTCAATATTCAAGTTTCCAATAGATCTGTGTGCAAATCTATAAATACATCTATGCAATCTTAATGCAATGTATATTAAACTTTCATTAAAGAACATTGAAGTCTATTAGTGAGTGATTTGGGTTTATTTTAGAGTATTTGATTCGACTTGGAGTTGTTTGGAATAACTCGATTTGTTTCGAAGGTGTTTGGATCCATTCAAAAACTAGTGTCTTTTACGTGGTTAAATCCCAACCAATCTTCCTATATTCAAGTTGATATTTATGGAGTTGTTAATGGCTGACTAAATCTAAAATATATATCATTCCCTACTATTACATTGAGCCAAGAAATATTCTCTTGAATCTGGTGATATAGATAGTACCTTCAATGTATCAATATTGATGATAAAAAGGTTGCATACAAACAGTATGTAGAAAGTCTCGAACCATACTCAATAACCAACTATCAAAACTTATATTAGATTTGATTTGGGAACATTATAGTGGTTTCAAAGTATATATTTTATGGGTTGCACATCTTAATTTCTATCTTGTTGAACTAGAACATCTCATAAGCCTTCAAAGCCACTGTTGGAATAAAGTTGAAATTCAACATAATTTATGTTGGGAATTTGGAGTTAATATTTCTAACTTTTAATTAGGGCTATTACAGTGGTGTCATACCATGTTCCTCAACAATTGTGGGGACTCAAATGGAATTTTGAATAAAATTTGAGATCAAAACTATCAAAAGAAGAAGTGCATTAGGTGTAGAAGAAGAAAATTTCATCAATGGATAGATTTGTTAATGGTAGAATGTTACCCACTTTCCTTCCAACCTCGCCACCTAAAGAGAAGAAGCCTAAATGAGAGAAGATATCAAAGAAACAAGATAAGACACAACATGAGTTAGATAATAACTTGAAATAGTGTAAAGCCTTGCTACTATAATGCTCTGCATCATGGATTATGGAGAGGATGCTAGTGTCTTTACAAATAGAGAGACCAAAGGTTGCTATGATAAGTTTAGCTCAGGAAGTAGTGAATCCATTGTCATTTTTCAGAATTCAAACTAACATTAGATAAAGATCAATCCATTAAGAGAAGAACCATGTTGTTCCACTTGTAAAATTAGTGGGACATCTAGCCATACATGTGGTGACCCTAAAGAAGCATCACTCCATGGGGACTGCATGACATTTCCATATGGCTGCAAGATTGAAGAAGAGTGTGTACAATTTGAACATGGAGGAAACGAGATAGAGCCTAAAACCATTTATACATAGGAATGACACATATGAGACGACCTAGCAACAATTCATGAGCATGATATCATTTCCTAGAAGGAAAACATAGAAGAAAATGAGACTATGTTCAAAAAATCTCTACAACCATACGAGAGTTTATATCAAAAGGAATCACATACTACAACCTTGAGTATTTAGGTTGAACACAAAGTGGAGGAGCATGCCATTATGGATGAACCACATGGGAATGATGAAACTATAACGCAAAGGTATGATACCAATTTTGATTTCTGTAGTAGTCATCTTTCCTTGCAAAAATATGATATAACAACCATTTCATGTAAGGATGACAGTCTTATAGAAAATTTTAATGTTGATAGTCAAAATTTTGGTGTTAAAGATGAATTATGTGTTGTGGATTCATGCCACAAACATTCTGATTTTGTATATCACCCATTAGAAAATGTGAAAACGACACAAATCTTAGGCAATGAGTGATTACCAGGAGCTAAGGAGGCAGTGTTGTTGGAGGCTCAAGTATGAAAACTAAGAGGAACCTCATTTATTCCAAGGAAAGAAGGTGCAAAAGTTGATCCTTTAGCTAGACATACCAAGGATGTTAGGTTAGAGGAAGACAATGAAAAAGATGAAGCAATAAATGAGAGATTACATGATCCACATGAATTGGATGATCCCTTATTTGACAACATACATAGTGTTGATAGGATAACATTCCATGTCCTAGAGAGACAAATTTTAGTCACATAGGAGAATATGTTGCAAGTATTGACAAAGAATGATGGTGCACATAGGTTTTTTGAATACCTTGTGTGGACGACTCAATCGGAGGAGAGACATAAAGGTTTTGTTGAAGGGGTCACTAGTGCCAAACTGTTCATCGTTAAAAAGGAACTAGAAATGATGAAATCATATTACTTGCAGATGTTACTGGATAAGGACCTCGCTCTCAATTTTGTTGAAGACAAGGAAATGGAGGTTGACATGCTTCATGAGAAGTAGGGTGGATTACATCCTTCGTCATAAACCACAAATATTCAGTTGTATATGGTTGGTGACATTCATGAATTCATGGAGGAACCTAATGTGAGGGTTAAGCATGAGGAGCATTCAGATTTGCAGGTTCTTGAGGAGAGGATTGACACATAGGATTTTGGCTAGGCACTTGTTTTGAATTATGAGGATCATAAACCACCTGTGTCAGAGAGAGGATTAGCCATGGATGAGGTGGTTGAAAACATGACTTATAGAGCAATGAGTATGGGAGAATATGCATCCATGGATTGTGTGGATAGTTATATGACAAATATGGAGTGTAATGCCTCTATTGGTATTATAAATTTAATCTAATTAAACATCTATTTTAATTTCATTCTACAAATCCATAATATTGTTAATACAAGCTCAAATGGTGGATTTCTTAAATATACGACTTAGTAACATATAAGCATCATGTATCCATAACAACATATAAGTAGTTTATAACATCCTAGAAGTAGTTATAATCACATGAAAAATACCTCTTGATGACCGATGAGAATGGTTAGGAAGACCAACCGAAGCAAGATTCCATCTTCGCCTTAAGTTGCTCCCATCTTCATTTCCCAAAGTGGAACCATGGTTTTACCTCCCATCCAACTAGAGGTCTAGCCAACTCCTTAGCCCTAAGAGCCACAACTGGCATCTTGTCCCTCTGTGCCCAAGACCCGCAAAGAACAAAACAGTGATGCACCAGTAAGTTATGTATCAATTCTTCCAAGGGTTGTCAAACTCTTCCAACACTTCCAAACTTCTCATCCTCAAAATATCCCAAATTCCCCAACCCCTTCCAAAAATCTCACAAAATATATTTAAGAAAAAAAACCTCCTCTTTTCTTCCAACCTCAAGTCTCCTATTTATAACCCAAAAGTCTTCATCCTCCTCCTTATCCATCAATAAATTCCAATTTAATAATATTCACACTCAATAAGTTTATTTTCTCTAAAGAAATAACAATTTGATTTAAATAAATAATATATTAATAAACATGGTTGAAAAGTATCATTTTTCATGCTAATATCTTAAATACAACTATGAAAACTCCTTTCTAAAATTTATGCAACCTTATCTATCCATCTAAGAAAAAAAACCTCCTCTTTTCTTCCAACCTCAAGTCTCCTATTTATAACCCAAAAGTCTTCATCCTCCTCCTTATCCATCAATAAATTCCAATATAATAATATTCACACTCAATAAGTTTATTTTCTCTAAAGAAATAGCAATTTGATTTAAATAAATAATATATTAATAAACATGGTTGAACAGTATCATTTTCATACTAATATCTTAAATACAACTATGAAAATTCCTTTCTAAAATTTATGCAACCTTATCTATCCATTTATTTACATTATCCTCTCATACATAAGTCAAATAAGATATTTCCAGATACTATATTATATTTAATATATGTCATATTTGTATATAATTATGTATATCAGTCAATAATCCAATTAGTTTATTTAAATCTAAACTATAGTGAATAATTCAACAAACTCATACTTCCACATATATATATATATATATATGTATATATATGTATATATATGTATATACATATGTATATATATATATATACATATATGTATATATATACATATATATATGTATATATATGTATATATATGTAGATAT
>LPNX010084102.1:0-61068 GCA_001517045.1 Pseudotsuga menziesii
TATATGAAATTTTAAATTAACTATTAATAGCTTGAACTCCTAATAAACAATTATAAAAGAATAAAAAATAGCTCATGTTATAAGTGTAATTTGTGGTAGTTGAAAAAGAATTAAAAATAAAAATAAAAAAGTAGCTCATGTGAAAATTGAACTCCCTCTAGCACCTTGAAGTGAGTCAAACTACATTTTACACATGGGAGTTGAATCCTAATAAAATCATCTCTACTCCTAATAAATTCCTCTGAACTCATGTGATAACTGCACTTAGTACCAATTAATGTGCATAAGGCTTAGTCCAACTCCATTTGGAAGCTAAAATTCACGATAACTTGAACCTCTTTTATTAACTACAATAGATTTATATTAACTTTTAAATTAACTATTAATAAGTCGAACTCCTATTTTAAACAATAATATAAAAACAAAAATAGGTCATGTGATAACTGAGCTTAATGGCATGGTAATGTGTAGTCCATGTGACACTTGAACTCCATCTAGGAGCTCAAAGTCGAGCTAATTAGTCAAACTACATTTGTTGGGCGTTGAAGTAACTTGGAGTTCATGTGATAGTATAATTCCTAATAAAATCCTCTGAACTCGTGATAAGTGCACTTAGTGGCATGGTAATGTGCAACTCATGTGACACTGGAACTCTACCTACAATTTTGGAGTCCACTTAATGTGCATAAGGTTTAGTCCAACTTCATACTATGAGGTTAACTTCAACTATGAGCTTAACAACCACGACCTAAGTGGCAGTTATGTTAGATTAACTATTAGATACAAGTAATTGCCACATTTTTTTAGAAAACAAATTATAACTACTAGGTTAATTCCAATGATGATACAATTTTAACTTAATTCAACTCCAATCAGAACTTTTAATTGAATGAAATCGTTGATATAATAATTTTTAAATTAACTACTAGATACAACTATTAACTTAAATCCAATGATTCTATAACAATTAACTTAACTTTAACACACTAGTCCTTAAGGAAGGATAAAAAAACATCATTAAACAGTCCAAAAATTTAAATACATAAACCGATAAAGCCACACTCTACTTCTCACCCAAAAATGGTGCTAACCATTACAGCCATGCTCTAATTCTTGAATCAAAAATATAAAGTCGTTCAGCAATATGTAACCATCAATATATATTCCAAGATTATGTGTTGGCAAGCACCACGTTCTTCTTCTCCCTCTGAATTGCATCTAATATAAGAAAAGTATTTAAGCAGGTTACTTGGTAGTGCCGTGAGATCAAACTAAAATATGGTTGGACCATTTACATATTTTTAGGTAAGTTTAGTCAATATTATTTGTTGTTGAAAATGAGATTTTTAGTGTTAAAATTACAATTTTTATTATAAAAATAGATTGAAAACTTTGGATTACTTTTGAGATACCCAGTTTATGCAATTTCAATCACTAAAAATTATCCTTTTAACAATTTTAGTCGGATTTGGAAAAAAAAAAAGAAAATCTGAATTTTAAATATAAATGGTGTAGAGATTAGCTTACACCTAAAATATGGATCTGAATTCTTGACTCCAAAATAAGTCAATGTAAGATAGTGGATACAGTTCAAAGTCGTCGCTAGTTGGATGGTAGTTATAGTAGTATTCAAATTTACCAGGGGCGCTTGGTTGTTGTTGCAGGAAACTTGTAATTCATATATATACGGAAGGGCCAATTCCATAGTCTAGTTGACTGGAAAGGCTTCATTAAAAAGTGATATTAATGCATAAAAGCATGTGCAGAGAGTGTCGCTGGACTTTAATGTTGGTCGTGTGCAGAAGATAAAATTCTCAGAAACTAACTATGCCAAATGGGAGAGAGATGTCAAGTAAACTGCTCACTATTCGAGGAACACCATTAAAAGGAAAGAGATGAGCATCCCAAAATATGGACATAAAATATCTGCAAACTTTAGTTTCGCTGGTCCTCTCCATAGAGGTAGCTACTAAAAATCCGTTTCAGGCAACCTCAAAGACAACTCAAAGACAAATCAACGAAAAACAAAAGTGGGTCGACACTCATTTTTGGAGAACACCACTCCCAGACATACTAGAGCATGTGGAACTCAAAACCATGAATTACAAGGAGCTAGGATAACCCTACTTCTAGAGGCCACCAATCTAATGTATGCAGCAACACAATTTAGAATTTTTAATTTACTATGCACAACTGTAAGGAGTATTAAAAGAGAACCATACCTAAGCTTCTTGTTATCATCAAAGAAAATCTGCTTCATGAGGAATATATTGATGGTTCTTATCTCCCTTCAAGAACAAAGTCCAGATTGTATCACTTCACTCCATTCCACACCGAACCATCCTCATCAAAGTGAACGCTGTCACCCCCCAAGAAGTGTTCCCTTACACCTATTTAATCTTCCATTACCATAATTTAATACCCCATTTTAATGTGGAGTATGTCTCCGTTGTAGGAATGACATATACATAGATATTCCAAACCAAGCATTTATTATGGAGTTTTGATCTGGATCATATATAGACTCTTCTACCAAGAGGCATTATCAATTTATTAATTTCATATTATGTTCAGGTGTTAACCTTTCCATTAGCCGAATATCAATTCTACATGATAAAAAATTTGAAGTTATTTGTCGGTCTTCCTTACTTAGGGGTAATGTAACGTAGAATGACAGTCATAAATTTGAATGTTACACACACCCGTCATCAACCACATTGCTTCAGAGCTATCTAGTATTGAGTTTTTTATTGCATGAGAATTCATGCTGTCAGAGGGGATGTTACGTGAAGAAATTCCACCAAAAGCACGGGGATGATGCAAACATTCATCAAATACTTTTTCATCTGGGTGTTTTGGTTGTATGTAATTTGAGTTTTCTTTTTTGAAATGCATGCTTTCATGTTTTCATACTTTCCTCGCCATTTTTCCTTCACATGAGCTCTCTTAGTCATCCAAAACTTCCTGTGTGTGAAACCATTCATGTTTTTTGTTGTTACCTCATTTTTCTCAGGATGGGAAATTGCTTTTGGTGATTATTAGTGGTTGAGTTTTCTTCCCCATGTTTTGCTGCATTTCCCCATTGTTTCCAAGTTGGAAATTGTTTTTCGGCAATGCTTACAGAGGGAAATAAGAGACTCACGATTTTGGGTGTTGTTGAGTCTATTTTGGCCATGTTAGGGACAAAACGTCCTTGGAAATTAAATTGCTATTAGGGGGTTGTTTTACCCATCCCGGCAATTCATTTTTGTTGCTCATACTCTTTTTCTTCAAACCTAGAAACCATATTTTGTTGTGGGTGCATCTTTTGGCTTTGGCCGCCATTCAATTTGGAGTGGAAATGGGGTCTGAGTCTGCTTGATAAACCTAGTGTGTGCAAGAGCCTCACAGACAAAGCTAGAGGGATATATTTCGTCTCTACACCCCCTGAATAGCACTGGAAGGGAACTCATGGCATGAAGGACTGTGCAACAAATAAGGGGATGATTCCTTGTGTTGGGTGTGTGTGGATGTCTTAGAATTCAGGCTAGCTCTCATGCAGGTGTGCTTAGCTCTTTAGTGAACCCACTAGCTTAGAATCCAATGTTTCCAGCTCCTGATAGCCTAATAAACTCAACTTTGTTGGATTGGCTATGTATCGTTGTGTATCCTTGGCTACGTGTGAGCCTTCTAGTTTCCCCTTATTCCTTGTGGATATCATGCCCAGCTCGAGGATGGCAGTTTTGCTGAGAGATTGATGAGCACACTGGCCTATGGTTGGGTGGAAATTTGTAGCGACGTAGCTGGTTATAGGACAAGCTTCTTCTAAGATAAGTATTCTTGTGTTTAAATCCTTGCAACTATGTTGTCTTATAAATCAATATCAACATGTTAAATGTTGTGAATGAATGAAATTGCTTCCATTGTTTGATAATCATTTATGCATCTATGTATGCTTTCATTTCATTGCATTTATATCATGTTTATGAGGCTATTTTTCTTGGATTACATAGCTAGCAGCTATGTTGGTTGCATCCTCTCTGTCGCGTAGAGGGGTGGGGATGTGACAGGTTGTGGTGGAAAAATTTACAAAGGCAACACATTTCATACCGGTTAAGTCTACACACAAGACTGATGACATTGCAAAAATATTCATGAAGGATATTTTCAAATTGCATGGATATCCTAAGGAAATATTCTCTGATAGAGATGTCAAGTTCACTTCCAATTTTTGGAAGGGTTCGTTTGCAGATTTGGGTACCAAGTTGAACTTCATCACTGCCTACGATCTTCAGACTAATGGGAAGATAGAGAGAGTTAACCAGGTGCTTGAAGACATGCTTCGTATGTATGTGATGGATAAACCAACCAAGTGGGAAGATTATCTACACTTGGTAGAATTTGCATATAACAATGGACAACAAGCATCCTTGGGGATGAGTCCATATGAAGCTTTGTATGGAAGGAGGTGTAGGATAGCAGTGAATGTAGATAATCTAGTGAATAGGGTTATGCTTGGTCCAAAACTACTTAAGGAGATGGAGCATGAGGTTGTAAAGATCAGGAAAAATATTAAAGTATCCCAGGACAAACAGAAAAGCTATGCTAATAAGTATAGGGTGAACATAGAGTCTAGTGTTGGGGATCATGTGTACCTCAGAGTGAGGGAACATAAGAGTTCCTTGAAGCTTGGAAGTTGTGCCAACCTATCACCTATATATTGTGGGCCATTTGAAGTGCTTGAGAGGATAGGGCCAGTTGCATATAGACTTGCATTTCTTGCTAGCACTAGGGATCATAATGTTTTTCATGTTTCTTTGCTTAATAAATATGTACATGATCCTAACCATGTGATAAATTGGGATTTGATTCGGGTGGAACCCAAGGGAGAGTTCCAAATCGAGCCAATGCACATCCTTGATAGGAAGGTCACAATGCTCCAGAACTGAGGTTGCCATGTGATTGGCACATCCATTTTTGTTCAATTTTGGGGAGCACTGAGGGCGGTATCGATGTAACATTTTCGTTCAATTTTGCAAATCACTAAGGACAGTGCTTTTTAAGGGGGAGGGGAATGTAACACCCTGGTTTTGACCTCGTTTGCATTAAAATGTATATGACATATCTATTGTAATTAATCATGGTGTGGAGCTCAAGGAAATAGCCCCACCATCAATTTAGCATGTTACGATTCGGCAAGTAAATAGGTGTGCGTGGTATTTTGTGATAGCCAGGAACGTGATCATTTTTCACCATGTACATATGCAATTTAATTAAAAAACCCACAACCATCTATGTCATTGCAACATTAATGAGACGGGGGAATGATTTCCTAAGGATAATGGGTGGGGATATTTAACCTCTGAGATAGCAGGGAGGATCCAAGTGTAAAAAGGATAACCCATCAACTACTAATCACCTTTCCTTGTCTTATTCACCGACCAGTTAAATTCTTCGGGAGTTAGTTGGGAAGTTATTTCCTTAAAGCTCGGGAGGCATGGGAAGCCGTCAAATCTGACAGGGCTATCAGCCTTGACCACACGCATGCCCAAAGGGGGAGATATCATTCAATTTCCCTCACATTGAGGGGACAACCCAATTATACACTCATGCAGGCAATGGAATTTCCTCATACATTCACGTTCTGATTTTCCTCACATTTTTGGAGAGTTGTTGGACGTTTTTCAGCATCCATATTTCATGAATGTTGAGCTCTCATGCAGTTGAACCCTCCTGGGTTTTTATCCTTCACATTTTGGGTCATTTCCACATCCCCGCGGCTGGGATTTTCATTTCTTAGTGTTGCACAGCCAAGGGGGGAGGCACAAATCCATGATTTCAGGGACTGAGGGAGTCATTTTGGCCAAGTGAAGCCATAGATCATTTTTGGAAATGAATTGCACAGGATGGGTTGTTTTACTCAATCGCCATTTCCGATTTTGGCCTCCATGACGTTTTTCATCAATCCCAGAACTTGCATTTGTTGTGTATGCCTCTGTTGTTTTGCTCTGAACTGGTTTGGGAGTGGAAATGAGGTCTGAACTAGCTTGATAAAACTAGTGTGAGAAGGAACCTCACAGATATATTTAGGGAGATGGATTTCTTCTTTGCACACCCTAAATAAAACTGAATGGGAAGGCATAGACTAATGGATTGTGAAGCAGAGAAGGGGTTGCTTCCTTGTGTTTAGGTGTGTAGATGTTTTAGAATCCAAACTAGATCTGGTGCAGGTGTCCATAGCTTTGTGGTTGAGCTCACCACATTGACATTTATCCTTTCTAGCTTCTTTGCAATGTGATAAACCCAAATGTGTTGCCTCGGCTGAGTGTTTGATGTATCCTTAGCTATGTGTGAGTCTTCTAGTGTTCCCTTATTCCTTGTGGGAATCATTCCCAGCTTGAGGGTGGCAATGTTGCTAAGAGATTGATGAGCACACTGGCCTATGGTTGGGTGGAATGTTGTAGCGACATAGCTAGTTATGGGACGAGCTTCTTTCAAGATAAGTATCTCTGTGTTGATCTCTATGTTTTTATTTGCTTAATGAAATATGATGAACATGTTTAATGTGAATGAATGCTTGAATGGATTTTTCTTCCATTCTATGTTAATGACTTATGCATTTGTGCATGTTTTTATTTCAATGCATTTCATATTATGTTCATGGGGCTAGTTTGCCCGGATATGATAACATAATAGTCACATCCTCTCTCTGGCAGAGGGGTGGGGACGTGACAAAATACCTTAATAGGTTGAGAAAGTCAAATTGTCAAAAGTTTGCAGTTTTTTGTGACATCTAATTTACATTCTCCAACCGTGTTGGAGCCTATGTCATCCCTTAAACCATGATGAAAACATGCATAAAAAAACACGCACAAAATTCCATAACAATAGTGAATATGAGAGGAATGGTGAATCATATAAGAAAGGCATGGCATTGCTAACAAGTATTCACTAAGACTGTGAGAGACTAGACGCAATGGTACTAGTGTTTTTAGTTATGTTATAATACAAACATGTGATTTGTTGATTTCTAAATACCTGAGTCGTTGTTGTTTAGAAAAAAGTGGTTGTTCACTTGAGAAGCGAAACATGAATCCTCACTGTTAAGATGAGAAAGCAAATTAGTCGTTTAAGGTGCATTTTGTTGGTCGCAATATTCTAGTGCATTCATGGCGGGGCAATCAAGCAATTTGGATCAAAGCATGGAAATAATTTTATGCAATGGAGAAAAGTGGCACTGAGAAATATAACTGGAGTCAAATCGCCCAAGGGAAAAGATCGAGGCAATGTAGCACAAACTGTTCAAAGAGTAAATAAATCCCCCCCGTAACATCACGTTCTATTTTCTTAATATATCTACTATTTTAATAATTATTAACCACGCGGTTTGAGAAATTTTAATAAGTATTAATCACAGTTTCATAATTTTAATAATTATTAACCACACACTTTGAGAAATGGAAATTTATTTTCAATTAATGGTTTTTAATAATGATTATTTTAGTTGTTTGCAAAGGTTAATTAATATTTGAGTGGTTTGCAAAGGGAAAATAAACATTTGTTGAATGTTTGGGTGGTATTTAAATTGTTTAAAAAACAAAGTTAAATAATTTGAATGCTAATATTAATATATTTATTTATTTTTTTAGCTTTTATAAGTAAGATTGAATAATTATAAAAAAATTATTAGTTTTTTTTTAAATAGATATTAAATAAAAAAAACAAAAAATATTTTTGTTTATTTAATATATATCAATTATGAGATATATCTAGAGTACAATAACACATATCTTATGAGTATAGGTAACTACCTAATTTTTCATGGTTTTGGATAGCTTACTTAAATTGATATTAAATTAATAATTTTATTTTAATAAAACTTAATGAACTATTAGTTGAGAATATAATATCTTATAAATGTTAATTAAAAAAAATTAATAGCAATAATTATGCTTAATATCTCTTTTATAATTTTAATTAGATGTAATATATTATTATAATAAGATGCAATATATCACTTTATTTTTGGTAAATAGAGTTAAAAATAGTTGACATTAAATAATATTTTATTAAATAGATTCAATAATGCTAAATGCTAAATAATCTTTTATTAAAATTGAAAAGTAATAAACATAATTTAGAATTAAAAATAGTTGATAATAAATAATATTTTGTTAAAATTTAGAGAAAGTAAATACAAATCAAATCTATATTTTTTATATAAATTGGGAATAATTTTTTTTTTGGAAAAAAGACTAATTTTATTAAAAAGTTAACAAAATTATATTCTGCAAAAGGTTTTTGGACTTTTCCTTTTGTTGCTTATCATTTGATTGTATTTCTTCAATCATGTTCTTCAAGAAGAGTGTTTATGTTGATATTGCCATTATGTCTATGAAAGGTCTGTGGTTATATTCAAAAAAGGTTCCATTATTAGCAAGTGCCCATGCAAGATGTTAATCCCTTTCTTAGAGAGTTTGTGTGCATCCATGTTTCTTTTCGTGTAAACATGGTGATAGGAGAAGGTTCCAATTGTGGCATAATTTCCTCTAAAATTACTAGAAAATAGACATTTTTGGTAGCTTTGAACTTTGTTGATCTAGTTTACAAAATTCATAGAGTCCCCCAAAATATGAAGTATTTTGCAGTTTAGCAAAACAAATTAGATTCCCCATAGAACATAGTTGTGAAAAAATATTTGTTCCATTTCCCAATCTCATTTGTAAGTGAAAGTAGTGTGAGTCATATAGATGTAGAGTAGCTCCACCACGACAGTTTTGAGCAACTCCATCTCCATCACCATAGTTTTGAGCAACTCCATCAAAAAAGGCCTAGGGTTTGCTTTTGTCCATTTGTTCTAGTGTTATGTTTCTAATTGCAGGGGAGTCTTTGTGTTGTGGGAAATAAGAGAGAATATTCAGGATGTTGATTGCAGTGATCTCAGGGATTCAAGGAAGGTCTTGAAATATTGCTTTATTTCAAGGAATCCAAATTCCACAGATAGTGATAATCTAAAGGGATTGATGATTAGATGTATCAAACGAGGAAATCCATATGTTCTATTCTTCATCCACAGATGGTCCACTCTAGCTAGCTCGGAAGTTTAATCTTATTCTTAGTTATGACCATGTATGGGTTAATTATGGACAAGAAATGAAAAGATGGGATGTTGATTTGTTGTCCCATTTGCAAAGGGCATACCATCCTAGTCCTTCAACATATCGTTTCTGCAACCGTTCTCGAATTGGAATTTTATTTTCCATTGTGCACCACATGAGAAACTTTGTTTTAGTTGGGAATTTTTATTTCTAGACACTTTTCCACCACCATTTGTCTGACCGGTATGTGAGGTTGAAGTTAGTCATTTCTATCCCAATTTTAGGGTGTAGAGTCGATTGTTGCCATAGCCCAAATAATTTTTTCTGGAGTGTTTGTGAGTCAAAAATTTGTAGTTAGTCATTTGTATCTATACTTGAGGTGAGGGAGTATTACAAGGACTTACGAAAAATTCACCAGTATAGAAAGTACATCATCTATTGATGTTAACACAATACTAAAGTACATCGTCTATTGTCCATCATTTATTGATGTTAACACAATACTATTACTTTGTTTTCTCTTAAAAGATAAACAAATACATGCTTCATGTGTGCAAATTCTTAACATGTATATTTAGGTATCATGATCCATGATCCATTATCCATTCATTATGTACAAACAAAGAAAATGAGTAAATCCTTTTTGGAACACAGAATTAAGGTAGAATGCAAACGAGAGACTCCAATATATGTGCTTCATCCCAACCAAGGGCAACGTCCACTATGAATTGTTAATATTTTTATTATTTTAAACAACAAGGAAGGTTACAATTATGTAGTATTTACTTTCTTTTTCTCCAAAAATCTCTTTTACTAAGAACATTTTCAAGTCTTTTATAACTTTATCACAAGACTTCCCTTTACAATGATGGGCTAATAAAAACACACAAATACACAATTTTTTTACCTTAATTACTTGATATTTAGTTACAAAGACTAAAATACATATATTACAATATTAAAGTTCATTATGTTGGCCTAATCCCTTCTTCTATGTAAAATTCTTATATTTACTATTCTTACTAGTATGGTTTCCCATGAAAAGACCCAGAAAGACTTAACATGCATCACAGATGTGTATGAGACAATAGATCTTAACAGAGATGCTAAGAATCTTTAGCCATTAAATTTCTCTAAGGGACCGAACCAAGTTCCAATCCATGTACATTTATACACCCAAGGGAAAACAAAAATATTACCAAGAGGATAAGCCTCAACCAGATTATTTATGTACCTTAAGCAAAAGGAACTAGTCTCATACAAGAGACCAAACATTTTTTAACATCGGACCTTACTTGACAACTAGTTAAATATTAAACAATAATTCTACAATATTTACATCGATAGGTGTATATATCTTAGAATTTTGGGGTGGACTACCATCTATGCTTTTTCATCTACCGACCAGAATGAGACAAGTGTACTGTTGATATTGATTGTATGAGCGTGGTGCAAAATTAATAATTAATAATTTCAAAAAAATAAAAAGTAGCATGATTAACATGTTATAAGTACACTTAGTGATAGCTGTAAAAAAAAAATAATCTTCAACTATTCGACTATTAGATACAACTAGGAGCTTAACTCCTTCTATTATTAGATACAACTATTAGCTTAACTCCAATGATTGAACTATTAGCTTAACATCAACTCTATTCACAGTTATATCGGATAACTATTAACTTAACTATTAGATAAATTATTACCTTAACTCGAATGAGTCTACAACTATTAGCTTAACTTCAACTCTCATCACTTAAGGCTTAGTCCAACTGCATTTGACATCTAAGAGTCTAGGTAATGTGCAGTCATGTAAGAGTCGAACTCCTAATAAAATCTTTTGAACTCCTAATAAACTCCTCTAAGCTCCTAATAAACTCGTCCATCTCTTAGTTGGGCATCTAGCTAATTATGCCAATAGTTACGCCGATATGTGTGTATATCTTAGAATTTTGGGGTGGACTACTATCTATGCTTTTTCATCTATGAACGGGAATGACACACATGTATTGTCTAGATTGATTATATGGGCATCATCCAAATTAAAGGAGAGTGAGACAAGTGTACTGTCCAAATCGATTCTATGGGCATCGTCCAAAATTAACAATTAATCATTTCAAAAAATTAAAAAAATAGCTTAATTAACATGTGATAAGTACATTTAGTGATAGTTATAAAAATTAATCTTCAATTATTCGATTATTATATATAACTATGAGCTTAACTCCATCGATTATTAGATACAACTATTAGCTTAACTCCAATGATTCTAGAACTATTAGCTTAACATCAACTCTAATCACATTTATATTGGACAACTATTAGCTTAACTATTTGATACAACTATTAACCTAACTCCAATGATTCTACACTATTAGCTTAACTTCAACTCTAATCACTTAGATCTTAGTCCAATTGCATTTGGCATCTAGGATTCCAGATAATGTGCAGTCATATAAGAGTCGAACTCCTAATAAAATTGTTCGAATCCTTAATAAACAATTATAAAAAAATAAAAAATAACTCATGTGATAATTGCAATTGGTGGTAGTTGGAAAAAATTAGCTCATGTGATAACTAAATTTAATGGCAAGGTAATGTGTAGCCCATGTGACAATTGAAATCCATCTAGGAGCTTGAAGTTGAGAAAATTAGTCAAACTACATTTTACAGCTAGGAGTTGATGTAACGTGCAATTCCCATGATAGTATAACTCCTAATAAAATCCTCTCAACTCCTAATAAATTCCTCTGAACTCATGTGATAATCGCACTTAGTGACATGGTATTGTGCAACTCATGTGCTAATCGAACTCCACCTACCAATTGGGAGTCCAGTTAACGTGAAATAGATTTATATTAACTTTAAAATTAACTATTAATCGTTTGAAGTCCTAATAAACAATTATAAAAAAAATAAAAAATAGCTCATGTGAAAACTGAGCTTAATGGCATGGTTATGCGTAGTCCATGTGACAATTGAACTCCATTTAGGAGCTCGAAGTGGAGCTAATTAGTCAAACTACATTTTACAGCTAGGAGTTGAAGTAATGTGCAAATCATGTGATAGTATAACTCTGAATAAAAACCTCTCAAATCCTAATAAATCCCTCTGAATTGATGTGATAAATGCACTTAGTGGGATGGTAAAGGAAAACTCATGTGACACTCAAACTCCACCTACCAACGGGAAGTCCAATTAATGTGCATAAGGCTTAAGTCTAACTCCCTTTGGAAGCTAGAAATGAGGATAACTCAAAGCTCTTTTATTGCACCGAGAGAAGCGAGGTGGTCTCAGCTGAGTATGGGAGAGATCGTGTCACCTTTGCCACGTTATGCTAGCCAACATAAAAATAAACATTATGTTAACCCAAATAAATAAAAAAATAAAATTGTCTTTTTATTCTCTCTAATTTGTATTTTTTCAATGTTCCTTTTTAGGTTCATTTGTCTTTTTATTCTCTCTAATATATATTAACGGTTAATAATAAAAATGCTAAACTCTTTTTTAAAAGATATTCAACTTCTTCCAATATTCTAGCATTTTTATTTTATTTCATTTTTAATTACTTTTAAAATAATTTAAATTAACCAACTTTCTTTATACTTTACCATAATAATAATAAAACAATTGTTTATAATAAAATTTAGATATATTTTGGTGTAGCTTTAGAGTAGAATTTTGATATATTTGATTATGGTTTATTGATTAGAATAAAGGAGTGTCATCCAACTAACATATCTACTAAAACAAAAAAGAATATAGAGAAAAGCATGTGGCCTAATTTATCAAATAATAAAAGCCCAATAATAAAACTAAATGAAAAGTAATTAAAAGATCCATGTTAAACCCAGATTTACCAAACACTAAAGGGATCAAAATGTTTGAGGTGTAATTTTTTATGAACATTTAAAAATTTAAGATAAAAATAACTTACACCTAAAGAAATTGGATCCCTCTCGATGCTTTCTAGATAAGAGTTTAAGATGGATCTATGCTGGTTAACTACAATAGATTTATATGAAATTTTAAATTAACTATTAATAGCTTGAACTCCTAATAAACAATTATAAAAGAATAAAAAATAGCTCATGTTATAAGTGTAATTTGTGGTAGTTGAAAAATAAAAAATAAAAATAAAAAAATAGCTCATGTGAAAATTGAACTCCCTCTAGCACCTCGAAGTGAGTCAAACTACATTTTACACGTGGGAGTTGAATCCTAATAAAATCATCTCTACTCCTAATAAATTCCCCTGAACTCATGTGATAACTGCACTTAGTACCAATTAATGTGCATAAGGCTTAGTCCAACTCCATTTGGAAGCTAAAATTCACGATAACTTGAACCTCTTTTATTAACTACAATAGATTTATATTAACTTTTAAATTAACTATTAATAAGTCGAACTCCTATTTTAAACAATAATATAAAAATAAAAAATAGGTCATGTGATAACTGAGCTTAATGGCATGGTAATGTGTAGTCCATGTGACACTTGAACTCCATCTAGGAGCTCAAAGTCGAGCTAATTAGTCAAACTACATTTGTTGGGCGTTGAAGTAACTTGGAGTTCATGTGATAGTAGAATTTCTAATAAAATCCTCTGAACTCGTGATAAGTGCACTTAGTGGCATGGTAATGTGCAACTCATGTGACACTGGAACTCTACCTACAATTTTGGAGTCCACTTAATGTGCATAAGGCTTAGTCCAACTTCATACTATGAGGTTAACTTCAACTATGAGCTTAACAACCACGACCTAAGTGGCAGTTATGTTAGATTAACTATTAGATACAAGTAATTGCCACATTTTTTTAGAAAACAAATTATAACTACTAGGTTAATTCCAATGATGATACAATTTTAACTTAATTCAATTCCAATCACAACTTTTAATTGAATGAAATCGTTGATATAATAATTTTTAAATAAACTACTAGATACAATTATTAACTTAAATCCAATGATTCTATAACAATTAACTTAACTTTAACACACTAGTCCTTAAGGAAAGATAAAAAAACGTCATTAAACAGTCCAAAGTTTTAAATACATAAACCAATAAAGCCACACTCTACTTCTCACCCAAAAATGGTGCTAACCATTACAGCCATGCTCTAATTCTTGAATCAAAAAGATAAAGTCGTTCAGCAATATGTAACCATCAATATATATTCCAAGATTATGTGTTGGCAAGCACCACGTTCTTCTTCTCCCTCTGAATTGCATCTAATATAAGAAAAGTATTTAAGCAGGTTACTTGGTAGTGCCGTGAGATCAAACTAAAATATGGTTGACCATTTACATATTTTTAGGTAAGTTTAGTCAATATTATTTGTTGTTGAAAATGAGATTTTTAGTGTTAAAATTACAATTTTTATTATAAAAATAGATTGAAAACTTTGGATTACCTTTGAGATACCCACTTTATGCAATTTCAATCACTAAAAATTATCCTTTTAACAATTTTAGTCCGATTTGGAAAAAAAAAAGAAAATCTGAATTTTAAATATAAATGGTGTAGAGATTAGCTTACACCTAAAATATGGATCTGAATTCTTGACTCCAAAATAAGTCAATGTAAGATAGTGGATACAGTTCAAAGTCGTCGCTAGTTGGATGGTAGTTATAGTAGTATTCAAATTTACCAGGGGCGCTTGGTTGTTGTTGCAGGAAACTTGTAATTCATATATATACGCAAGGGCCAATTCCATAGTCTAGTTGACTGGAAAGGCTTCATTAAAAAGTGATATTAATGCATAAAAGCATGTGCAGAGAGTGTCGCTGGACTTTAATGTTGGTCGTGTGCAGAAGATAAAATTCTCAGAAACTAACTATGCCAAATCGGAGAGAGATGTCAAGTAAACTGCTCACTATTCGAGGAACACCATTAAAAGGAAAGAGATGAGCATCCCAAAATATGTACATAAAATATCTGCAAACTTTAGTTTCGCTGGTCCTCTCCATAGAGGTAGCTACTAAAAATCCGTTTCAGGCAACCTCAAAGACAACTAAAAGACAAATCAACGAAAAACAAAAGTGGGTCGACACTCATTTTTGGAGAACACAACTCCCAGACATACTAGAGCATGTGGAACTCAAAACCATGAATTACAAGGAGCTAGGATAACCCTACTTCTAGAGGCCACCAATCTAATGTATGCAGCAACACAATTTAGAATTTTTAATTTACTATGGACAACTGTAAGGAGTATTAAAAGAGAACCATACCTAAGCTTCTTGTTATCATCAAAGAAAATCTGCTTCATGAGGAATATATTGATGGTTCTTATCTCCCTTCAAGAACAAAGTCCAGATTGTATCACTTCACTCCATTCCACGCCGAACCGTCCTCATCAAAGTGAACGGTGTCACCCCCCAAGAAGTGTTCCCTTACCTTCTCCCTGGGCTCTATCTACCATGCCCAGAACCCTAACTGAATTGCAAACCTATTTAATCTTCCATTACCATAATTTAATACCCCATTTTAATGTGGAGTATGTCTCCGTTGTAGGAATGACATATACATAGATATTCCAAACCAAACCAAGCATTTATTATGGAGTTTTGATCTGATCATATATAGACTCTTCTACCAAGAGGCATTATCAATTTATTAATTTCATATTATGTTCAGGTGTTAACCTTTCCATTAGCCGAATATCAATTCTACATGATAAAAACTTTGAAGTTATTTGTCGGTCATCCTTACTTAGGGGTAATGTAACGTAGAATGACACTCATAAATTTGAATGTTACACACACCCGTCATCAACCACATTGCTTCAGAGCTATCTAGTATTGAGTTTTTTATTGCATGAGAATTCATGCTGTCAGAGGGGATGTTACGTGAAGAAATTCCACCAAAAGCACGGGGATGATGCAAACATTCATCAAATACTTTTTCATCTGGGTGTTTTGGTTGTATGTAATTTGAGTTTTCTTTTTTGAAATGCATAATTTGTAAATATTCACATGTGGGAGTTGTGTAATTTGATTTTTCTTTTTTAGAAATGCATAATTGTAAATGTTCACAATTTAGTGGTTAGCCTTAAAATCTTTTATTGTTATTTATTGTATTGCTAACTAATTCACATGGTTAGCTTTCTAACTTATCTCTTTGTCGTATATATATATTAATTAGATCTCCTATATATCATAGGAGGGTTAAGTCTTAGATGTTATACCATGTTATTATGTTCTTAAGCATTTAAATATTATCTCAGATTTTAGATTTATTTAAGCAATTTAATAAGATTAACTCAAATATAACAAACAAGATTATTACTATTTTTTTAATTTTAGTTTTTGTTTTAATTAAATAATATTTTCTTTATATCTTTAAACCAAACAAATTTGATATAAATAATAAACATAAAATTATATATTTTATTTTTATTTAACAACCAATAATAACTAGTTTTACAAAACTAACTGATTGGCTGCTTACCTACATTCAGAAGCCAACAAGCCAATCTACATTCACAAGCCATTTTTCTTATGGCTGTAGTACTTTAGTTTTTAAAACAAAATAGCATTGAGATAACTAAATAGTGTGAGTCTTCACCAGGATGTGGACGCGTTGACGTATATTACTGATTTGGAAAGGAAAATTTGAAAAATAATAATAATGTTTGACAGAAAATGAACTGGAATTCTGTGGTGGTAACGTTGGATAAGGAATTGAAACTAGCAGCGAGTGCCTTTCGTACACGAGAGCACGCCTGCGTCTCTGGTGAGGTCTCCCACAAGGGCTGAACTCTTGGGTGTTACACTGTATGCGGTTGCATAGACAGAAGACTTTCCTGATCCTGATTCTGTGAAATTTGCACCGTTGAGCAGCAGATCATCTTCTGATCTCCAGTTCCACTCTTTCCATTCATTCTCGTTGCTGTTTTGCCGCTTCGTTACTTCCTTGGTGAAGGGATTTGCAGAAGCCAGGAATCTATTGCCTTGACTCAAGATGGTGGGGTTTGCACTTCCACCGATGGCATACATTCCCCACTCAGTGTAGTCGTTGTTAAGTACATGGAAGTATCCAAATCGGCACCTACGTTCATTTAATTCATAATTTAATCTCTAAATAACAATACCATGTTACTCTTCCTTCACGATGGAATGAAAATAATAGGTCAAATGGTATGAATGAAATAATAAATAATTATTTACCTTGGCATTCGTTGTGTGAGACCTTCGCCAAAATGGTTGAATGCAACCGTTACGCGCATAATTCTGTCCTCAGGGTAGTTGTCACTGTGACCCAAAAGCATCACCTACAATACGAAAATAGCAGATCAACACACTTATCTTATAATATTGCCAATCTACAAGAATACGAATCATTAGCACACGGCGTGTGACTGAAATATCTAAGCTCACCTTGTCGTGGTGAGTGAAATAACTGTTGGAAATGGTGATATAGGTGGACGACTCGACTGCGTCAATGAGACCATCTGCGCAGTTAGACATGGAACAATGGTCCACCCATATCTGCCTCCCTGTGAATATGGAAATCCCATCTCCGTCACTTATTGTTCTCCACCCGGTATGTTGTGGAGTGTCCTTTACCATAGCGTTTCCACCAGGCTTGCAGTCGTGAACATGTAGGCCATGAATGATGACGTTTGTCACATTTTGTACGGTAATACAGGGGCCGTTAGCAATGTGAACGTTGGCGCCTCGTCCATCGATTGTCTTGAAACTGTTCATTATCAGCTCTTCCTTTAACTGGATGACCATGTCTCTCTGGAAGATGATCCACAGGGGCTCCGTCTGAATCACAGCATGACGGAGAGTGCCGTTGGACGGATTCACCGGATCATCACGGGCATCTGTAACCACATAGATCTCGCCATCTTTGCCTCCAATGGCGTCGCTGCCAAAGCCAATGCCACAATATGCTAGTCGTTTTCTGTTGCTCTCCCAGTTGGGGTCGCAGCGCCAACAGTCATCGATGGGATTACCCGTTGCACATGACAGCATGCCCAGCTCTCGTCCTCGTCTTGTGCTGTTAATAATGCTTCTGCTCCTGCTTATGTTGGAACACATAAATTAAGCAGTATCGTGTCAATTCAGCCTCAAACATCAAATATTCAAATAACAAAGAGATTAACAAAATGGAATGTAATGTTACAGTGGGCGATTTATTTACTCTTGAACAGTTTGGGGTACTTTGGCTGGATTTTTTTCGACATGAAATTTGACTCCATTTATATTAACCGGTGACAAGTTCCTCCGTTGTTTAGAATTATCTCCATGCTTTGATCCAAATGGTTTGGATTCTCGGCCATGGACGCAGCAGGTTATTCCGATCAACAGTATGCAACTTAGAATACTAATTTGACTGCTCATCTTAACACCCATGAATCACGCTTGCGTTCTCGAGTAATCGAAGTATTCAGAACTCAACTATACGAGCAAAATCTGGCGTCTGTCTTCTCAAAGAAATAGCACTACTGGTGCTTATTGGCTCGATACTCTCAATGATCCATTGTTGCCAACGCCAGGCCATTCTTATAGTATTCAGCTGTCTGCCATTGCCTCACATTTCGTTTGAAATGTGAATTAAAGTTTGATTTGAAATGTGAATTAAAGTTTGATGCTCCTTTGCGCATGTTTTCATTGTGGCAGGAAAAAGATGCCCATACACACTCTCGCTGGAGAGCTGACGAACGTCAGCGGCATTATTCAAGAACAACAGACATGCCATAATTGGAAGTTATTTCAATATTCCACTAAGTCTCTGCTTATGTTCGCCGAGGTGAGGTGAGCGCCGAGGTAATCACGCCTAATCTCACCGTGAAAAAAAATTGCAAACCATTGACTTTCAAAAGCCTTATCGCATGTTAATCATTTCACATGTAGCTTAATACAATGCGTGTCAAACTTTCCATCCAAAACATTTACTACTTTCTTTTAAATGGAATACCTTTCCATGTAAGCATTTTTTAATGTTAAATATAAATTATATCACCTAGATTTTCTAATCTGAACTACTTAACCATCAAATAAAAAAAACTTACATTACCACTTAACCATCAATTAAAAAATCTTACATTACCATTTAACCATCAAATAAAAACTCTTACATCACCATTTAATCACATAGATATATTTATTATTATTTATTAATTTAACCAAAAAATAATCCAATCATCACCATTTAATCACATAGATATATTTATTATTATTTATTAATTTAACCAAAAAATAATCCAATCAACATATTACAATTGGAACATAAAATGTATTACTTACTTAAACATATTACAATGTAGACATTTATTATTAAATAATCTTTCATACAAATAACATTGTATTACAATGTAGATATTTATCATTAAATAATCTTCATACAAATAAATATAATGCTTTAATATGAGAAGTCTTAATATGCCACAAGTTTTAATCATAAATTATTAACAACTAATTTTTCAATACAAATAATTTAAACAAATATCTAAAATTTTAACATTTTGTGTTTAATTTCAAGCATTTCTTTTAAATTTTAATAAATTATGATTATTAATTAATCCATATAAATTGCAATCTACACTTCTCTATACTACACTTCTCTATATACCACATGTTTTGATTTGCCACTAAGTCAAAGTCAAATTTTAACACGTAATCTTTTTATAAAAATAACTAAACTATTAATAGTTTGTGCTTAATTTTAATCATTTTCTTTAAATTCTAATCAATTATTATTATTTATTAATCTATTCAAATTCCAATCAATTAATTTTAGTCACACTAATACCAGACATAAATATGCCACATGTTTTGGTCCTTCATTAAATCAAAATTAATTCTTAACAACTAACTAAATTAAATAAAAAAACTAAACATGAATCAATTTTCATTTAGTAATTAATTCATTAATTTCAATGAACTAATTTTCTTCCCATGTCTATTGATTGTGTAAAGTGACATAAAAATCAAACCTAATAATTTTCACATGAAAATAAATTTTTAAATATAGAAGTTAAACCAAATAATTTTTCACATAAAAGTAAATTTTCAAATATATATCATATATGTGAATAACATAATCATTAATATTATTGACATATAATTATTAATATGATTGACTTATTCAAATAAAATGAGATAATTATTTTATCATTAATAATTTTTATAATTTTAATTAATTTTTTCCATAAACATAGTTTATATTTAAAAATATATATATTATAATAATTTAAAATAACATTTAAATACTATATTGTTTTTAATAAAAATATTTGTGTTCTATAAACTAGATATATTTTAATGTAAATTAAATTATTACTATTTTTTACTATGTAATTACTTATTTATAAATGTATTTTTAATTTTTAATTTATTTCAATAATGTTTTTATTAATATAAAAAAAATTAATAGAAAAATTTTATTTACTTATTATTGTGCAACATTAAAAACAATTTTTTAAACAAATACATTATTTTTTAAATACTTATAATTATATTAATTTATATTTAAAATTTTATTCAAAAATAAATTTATTAATTACATATTTAGAAATATTAAAAATCTAAACAAATAACTAATTTTTTATTTTTTAAGTCTTATTGATGATGATGATGGGTCTGTTTCTTTCACCATTTAGTGTATGTATCCTTTGGTCTAGAATTTCTTGGGAATACATAATTTTTCACATCTTACTCTCATTTTTCACCACAACTTTTTTTCCATCATTTTCATTTTTAGGATCAATTAGTCCTAAACCACATTCTAGTTTGGGTCTGCAAACATTTATCCAAGCAACATTGTCCCATTTTAATTTAGTCTTCAATCCACCCCACGAAATTGTTCTTTGGAGGTCCTAATTGTTTGGTGATGCTTTTGGGAGATGTTAGAATACAAAACACATAAATAGAGATATACATTAGAACATAATTAATTAAGTTGTCTTCTCACAGGGTTAAGAGAGTGGAAGGTCCAACTTGATGATTTATTTTTCAATTTAGAGAGAATCTCCTTTGCGGGGAGGTTTTGATGAGAATTATCAATAGGCGGGGATCTTAGGTATTTTGATGGAAGTTGGAATCTTTCGAACCCAAGAATCTAAGATATCGAGATGAACAATTAGTGGAACATTTTATAAGAAAAGTTGAGACTTTCCTTTGTTTATAAATGTTCTCAAGACTCTTACAAAAGAGTTCAAAATTTTCTAAAACACTTTGGCTTCAAGGACTAAAGGGGCCACCATGATAATGGTTTCATCCACAAATTGATTATGCAATGAGTCCATATTATTTCCATGGAGTTAAATACCACTTAGCCTTGCCTTGGAAATTATCACCTCGATGGTTCTACCTTGAGACGCTCAACCATAAGGATGAAATGAAAACAAGAGATGGTCTCCTCACTTGGTGCCTCTTGAAGGATAAAATGCAGAAGAGAGAGCGCCATTAATCAAAATGGATAAGAATTTTGAGGCAAGTGACAAAATCCAGTTTTTCCAATAGTCTTTAGAAGCCTAAATAGTATAGCATTTAATGAATATATTTCATTTTTTTTCTCCTACATTGTTTTAAATTATGTTGAAACACACACGCACACACACACACACATTTTGGATCTTAAAGGAACGTATAGTTTTTTTTACCAATTGGAATTGTTGCCTTAAAAATCTAGATGATATAACTAGAAATTTTCAAATATAAATGGTCTATTTTTTGGTCAATCATCCATCTACAAGTTGAATAAGGTAATGGTATGACCTCGAGCATGGTATAATGGATTCTGCGATGATGAGATCTTACCCTATAATATTTTTCAAGAGCACAGATATATCTAAGCTATAAAGTACTTATTTCAAACCTCATATTTTATTATTATAGGTAAAGGTTTTATTGAAATTTTCTACATACACTAACTTGATAGTTTGAATGGTTTCCTCGAAGGATAAACTCGTTGATTGCAATTTTTTGGATTCCTCCCTTTTTATTTGATAGGGAGGTAACGATGTTCAAGTCCCCTCCCATTATCCACCATTGATTCACAATAATATTGTGACGTCCTTGAAGAGATACGATGAATTGGATTTTATCATCTACCACAGTCATGATGCAAAAATTTGTAATGTATCCTTTGGTTGTAGTGCAAATTAGGTGGTATTTAACTGAAATTATTCTTGTAGTGGAGAGGAATCCCTTTAGTGTGATGGCCCTTGGATTTCATAAGATAGGCATTCCACTTGTTTCTCTCTTTGGATTGAGGACTACTTTACTTCATACCTCTCCACACTAGTTAGTGGTTTTTCTTAACATCCGAGTATTGCATTTTGTTTCCTTACCATAACGACAATTGGTTTTTAAAAAATAATATTGTTGGGTAAAATTATTTGCTTTCTCTTACCATTAAGACCTATTATATTCCATGAAGTTATCTTCATAGTTGAATTAACCATGACTTAGGAGGGATCTTGTCTATCATATAAATATAATGTCGAGATTATATTATCCTTTCTTTGAGATCTTTCAAAATATGTGTATTGTTTTCATCCAATTTTAATTATTATTATTGGGATCTATGAAGGGTCTCTTTTAAAAGTTTTAATTATTATTTAATGATAAATTTGATGTTTTAAATTTGACATAAACCATGATTCTCTCTAGATATAGGTCTTCCAAATCCATATCTCCTGCCTCTTCTAAGCCCAAAACTACCACATCCTCCATGTTAATGTATGCTTCAAGTTGATTGCTATATGAAATAAGACTATATGCTTTTAGGTTGTAACTAGAAGTTAATTTTATAGTAATTCATTTTTCATTTAGTCAATTTCCATCTTCCTTAAATATTATTTTCACTTATACATTATACCTTAAAAAAAATAGCTCGTTAATTTTTTTTCATTTATACAATATACATGTCTAAACTTTAGTGGATTGTAATTCAAACAATATTAATAAATAGAAAATTATTATTAAATTAATTAATAAACAGTAAATTATCAGGATTAAATAAAAAAATCCTCAAATTAAATAAAAATAATAAATTTTAGAAGGAATAGGTGTTAAAAGTCAAAGATTAGATTTTGGATATATATTTCTGTGTAATATTCTAGAAGGAATAGGTATAAAAAGTCAAAGATTAGATTTTGGATAAAAAATAGGTGTTAAAAGTCAAAGATTAGATTTTGGATATATATTTATATGTGTAATATTCTAGAAGGAATAGGTGTAAAAAGTCAAAGATTAGATTTTGGATATATCTGTGTAATGTGTAATATTAAGATTATATTATGATTCTTTGTAATATGTAATATTAGTACGTTAATTAATTATTTAATTAAATATATATTTATAAATTTTTCCATAAAAATATCTCTGTAACGAATGCATTCAACCATTTTGGCGCAGGTCTCCAGCAACGAATGCCGAGGTAATAAATAATTAACCATTATTTCATTATTACCATTTCACTTATCATTTTGCATCGTGTCGTATGGAATTGTTAGTATCGTTTTAAATTAGGAACTAAATGAACGTAGGTCCCGATTTGGAAGTAACGAAGCGGCAAAACAGCAAATCCCTTTACCAAGGAAGTAACGAAGCGGCAAAACAGCAACGAGAATGAATGGAAGAAGTGGAACTGGAGATCAGAAGATGATGTGCTGCTCAACGGTGCAAATTTCACAGAATCAGGATCAGGGGAGTCTTCAGCCTATGCAATGGCATACAGTGTCAGCCCTTGTGGGAGACATCACCAGAGATGCAGGCGTGCTCTCATGTAGAAAAGGCTCTCGCTGCTAGGCTCTCGCTGATTGTGTTCTAATTCGTTAATATTGTTAGTTTCAAAGTTTTATCTCCAATTTTTATATAACGCGTCAACATCCTCCGTACTGCTTGCTTCATTACTTATGTCTATGCTATTTTTTCTATAATATATATATATATATCTATACATTCCAATTGTTTTTAACATATTTTCCCATTCCATTTAGGATTCATGATTTTATTAAAACTGAAAGCTAGTCTTTTGTTAAATTTTACTGATTTTCAAAACCTCGTTGAGCAAATCTTTGTTGATATCTTTTAAACGCTTAACATCTCCGAAATATATGATATTTTTTTAAATAAATCATTTCTAAATATTTAGTATTTTTTAAATAGAATAATTTATGTTTTTTATATAAAATGATTTAATTATATTTTGCTTTGACTTTTTTGAAATAGCTTACGCTTTTTTGAAATATTTTATATTTAAAAAGAATTATATACAATTTGGATGGACTATATTGAAGCAATTTTTATGTTTCGTGTCGATTAACCACAGTTTCGGAAATGGAAAATTATTTTTTCTTTATAATTTTATTAATTATTAATTATTCCGTTTCATAATTTTAATAATAATTATTAACTATATAGTTTGAGAAATGCAAATGTCAAATTTTGGTAAAGTAAAAAGTCAAGAGTTTAGTTTGCTTGTGGGGCGACATTTAAATCCAACTATGTTAAGGGTTGGTGCCTGGTGATTTTGACAGCTTAAATGCCCTTGGATTGTAATTTCTCATACCAAAGGTTCACCCAACAAGTTACAGAGCACTTAACCAACCAAAAAAAGTTTAAGAAATGCAAAATTATTTTCTGTTAATGTATTTTAATAATTATTAATTTTTTTTTATCTTTTTAAGTTGTTTAAAATGGTTAATAAATATTTTAGCTGTTTGTAAAGAGAAAAATATTGGTGGTATTCAAATTGTATAGTTTAATAATTTGAATTTGAATATTAATATATCTATTTAAATTTTCAGTATTTATACCTAAAATTGAGTTATTATAAATAAATTATTAGTTTTTTTAAATATATATTAAATAAAAAAATCTAAATTGAATTTTTTATTTATTTAGTATATATTAATTTTGAGACTATTTGTCCAAAGTAAAGTAAGTATAATGTAATTCATGGTTTTAAAAAGTTTACTTCAATTATGTTTAAATATTTGTTTTATAATTATAGTTATTTAGATGTCAGTGTTTTAATTATAATTAGATGTAAAGGGAACCAGTATGACTTGCAGAAAAAAACAAAATTATTATCTTTATTTGTAATAAATCATGTTTAATTTTAATAAACAGTAGAAAATAAATAATAATTAATTAAAATTAAAAAAGAAATACATATATTTTAGAATTAGATATAGTTGTTAATAAATAATATTTAATTAAAATTTCTAAAATGTAAATATTATTAAATATAATTTTTATATAAATTGAGAATAATTTTTATAATTATATGTAAAATGCTTACATGGGTGTGGTTCGTTGGCAATTCATTTGTTATGAAGTCATAGGTTGTAAATTGAGTTTAAATTACACCTAGCTTTACCCATGTGTTATGAAGTTATAGGTTGTAAATTGAGTTTAAATTAGACCTAGCTTACCCATGTCTCATGCAAAATAATAATAATAATAATAATAATAATAATAATAATAATTAAAATAATAATTTTTTTATATAAAACCATATTTATTTAGAAAAATTTAATAATAAAAAATAATTAATTTAAAATAAAATTATTTAGAATTAAGAAAAAAATGTTAAAGAAATTTTTTTTAAAGGTTTTTAAAGATAATACATTATTAAAAAATAAAAGAGAGGTTAAAAAAAGAGAGGTTGTGTTCAAAGTTAATTCCGATTTTGAACATCTTTTATAATTGAATGAACCATTATTTCTCTTACTTCCAAAATATAATATATTTGTTTAAAAATAATCTTAACATGGTAAAAATATAAAAGAAGGTGGTTAATAGTCATTATTGACATGAGCAAAAGTTGTGGTAGGTGGCTATGATAAGAAGTATTGAGATATTGTTTTCAAAGAAGAGATGGTTAGGAGTTAACATTGATACGACGCAATGTTGTGTGAGGTGCTTATGATCAGTGTTATTGACCTATTATCAAAGTTGTGGTAAGCAACCATGATAAATATTATTAATATATTTACGTGGTAGGCGTTTTTCTCTGAAGTTCTTTTTGAAAACACTATTCATTTCGTCATCTATTTAGCAAACCATATTTTTCCGCGTGTCTTTTTCATGATCCGCTGGTTTTGCTGGTGTCAGTCAGATATCCGCTGGTTTCTAGTGTTCCTTTTTGCGTGTTTTCCAGAAGTGCTTTTTAAAATCACTGTTCCCTGTCCTCGAATGATCCCCAATGTAAGGTAGAGCCTCTTTGTTCAAAACTCAAAGGTCCCACTATGAGAAAATACGATGCAGGATGAATGGGAGGTTTTGGTAGAATTTGATGAGCTCTTCGTAAACCTCATAGCTGATAACGTTGGTCTAAAAGTTTCTACTATTATGGAAGAGGCCAGGAGCAAGAATCACCGGTGAGCAGTAGGGAGACATGTGCATATTGCGTGGAGAAAACAATAAAAAGAGCCACGATGAAGAGAGGAGATTCCAGGAGTTGTCTATCTGTGTGTGGGGAGCCATCGTGTTACAGATCTATGATTTGGGGAGCCAATGGATGGAGAGAGAGAGACAGGGTTAAGTCTGTTGGATTGCTATACTGAGAATTTACCATTTCTGGAAACCTTCCAAAAAGCAAACTGGCAGGCGCTAATGTGCCCAATCTGTTATGTGGATCCCCTCTCCGCCCCCAACTACGTCTTCCCATTTCTGAAGCTTCATTACATGCTACTTGCACAAGGATTCCTGCAACAGATGGACTGCTACTCAGCTCTCCTCTGTTTGATCCAATGTTTTTCAAGGAGAAATTAATGTGTACATGAGATGAAATAAAACTTAATATGTGCATCTTCTACTGAATGATTTGGGTATTTTTGTCTAGATATTTGTGTTTCTGTTTAATAATTTGGTATCTTTGTTGAAATATAGCTGGATTCTATGGTGTATTTGGGTATATTTGTTCCAAAATCCGATTACTGTGTGGTGTATTTATTCCTCCATTATTTTTTTCTTAATGCAATTGTTTGGCCACTTGTGGTTTATATAATATTTAACACAATTTATTGCTGATTTGAATTGCTATATGTTTAGTTTCAATTTGAGATTAATTCTCGCATTTGCAGACAAAGCCCCAATGTCCGAAAAGAAGCGCGTCTATAGCACATTAACTGTGTCCTCCCAAGAATGCAACGTGCTATGTGTTTCCCACCATCTTTCCAAGGTCTCTGCTAATGTGAAATCCAACGGTGCGATCCTCTTCTCTTGCATGCTCTGTTTCTCAACTTGTTCCCTAAATTTGGTTTAGTTAGTCATGGCTTGATAGCTGGCTGGAGGGAGAGCCCGATGGACAGGTTTTTCTGATCGATAGCTGAAGTAATGTACTTATTTATGATAAAGGTAAAAAAAATTATAATGCGGGAAAGCAGAGAAAAAGTGAATGAGATGACCACAAATTGTGTACCTGTACAAAAGGAACTGGTGAAGAACCGCTCACCTGATGTTCATATGCTAAATCACCCTAGGAATGGTTTCAAACCTATATGGTCAGTTTATCCCTAGGTCTGTTACTTGGAAGTCCGCTCTCTTTGGGTATAATTTCCCAGGAAACATTTTAATTGTTGTTTCCAACAGAGTTTTATCCAACCATTAAAACTAGAACATATTAATCATTAATATGGATTTTAATATTGGCTTCTAGCTTTAAGAGAAATTGTGCAGTATTCAATGACATTCACTATAGATGTCTCTCCCATAATTAATATATACCTCAAACTTGCATATGTTTCTTCCATAATTAATATATTTTCCTCTCCATGCTAAAAGAAAATCAATTATATCCTCTCAACCTCACTTGCAATAAACATATCTTCTATTTATTGCAGAAAATGTTGTTGCCATCTAGAAAAAATTGCCTTATGGCCACTTCGACATAAAATTGTTGAAAAATGTTGGGATTGTCACTTTTCTCATCTTGTTTTCATTTTATCAGCACTACAAAATAACTTTGTTGCATAATTGTTTAGATATTACAAATACCACCTTTGCAAACTTGGTGCAAGCAAAAGAGCAATTTTCGAGCTGGTAAGAAGCCGTGAAAGCATGGGTAATGGTAGAGAACTACAAAAACTATGCTGCATAACTGTTTGGATATTACAAAGACCACTTGTGCAAACTTGGTGCAACCAAAAGAGCAATTTTTGAGCTAGTAAGAAGCAATGAAAGCATGGGTAATGGAGGAGAAAGGATTTATCTTGTGGCCTGAAATATGGATAATTAATTGGGATACATGAAATACCCTAAGCCAAATTTCATGAAGATAATTGTGTTTTTGCAAACATACAACAATATTTATAATAGAAATATATTATATTCCCAATATTTTTGCTGACAAAAACTTTCTTAGCCAGATATCAGGAGCGAAAGTGAAGTTGCATGACTCAAATCCTGGAGGTATTTGGTACTACCAAAAGACACACATGCGGCTCAAGGCCTCCTTAGAGCATCTGTAATGTCTGGTCAAAATGCATAAATGGCATGTGATTTTTAGAACGAAATTCTTACTTTTCAGGTGATTTCCTGATTATTTGATTATGTGGTTCTCAGTTTTATGTGAAAAAACTCTTGTAGTTGGTAAATGATTTTTAGCAGAAAGATTATTTTTCTTAAACTATTGTTGCTTCCTTCATGCTCATTTGGGCATTTTAAGTTTTTGATACACCGATTTTTTCCCTTGTGTCCTTTATATCTTACACTTAAACAACTACAATCTATGAAGCATGGATCCAGTCCCTTCATCTCTGCTTCAACATAAACTGAATACCAGATGTTCAGAGCCATGGAATCTTATGGCCAATGTTTTGGCAGCTTAAGCATCTCTGCCTCAACGTAAACTGAATACCAGATGTTCAGAGCCATGGAATCTTATGGCCGATGTTTTGGCATCTCTCCTTAAGCTTAATAACATTTTCTTCTTTACTGATTTCCTATTATATAGCAAGAATATTTTAAATCTTTTGCGCCCTTGAACTAGTTCCTATCCTGAGTTATTTTATAACAAAATATTTATATACATGAAATCTCCAATATAGAAAGGCATCTCTTCGAAGGATCCCAGCCAAACATTCTTTTACATAGCTCAAAGCTAGAAGGCAACCAAGGAATTGATTTTTCTCAAAGTTTGTTGTATCCTTCTGCTAGATCAGTAGATATTCAAATATCTAAGTCTTGAAATTTTCCATATAGGATAGGTGTAGTGAATTCCTTTTCCCGTGGTAGTTGGTCTTTTATCTGCACAACTTGTCCACATAATGATTTTGACTTCATGTGGTTATAAATGATGAATTGTGATCGTAGTTTAACAAACTTTATCCTTCGATATTTGGGTTTTTTTCCATTCAAATCCTCTAAAATGCATACGCTTTTGTTGGGATGGTGAGAACCTATGCAATGTCGATATTGTTCCAAATGATTTTGTTTCCAGTTGTCTATCTACGAGCTCATGCGATTTGGCTAGGTTCATAAGGATATTTACTTTCATGTACTCTACATAAACCTGGTCATACTACTCACAATATTGTTCTATATACTCATAAATATGTTGCTCTGATTATGTAATGACTTCCTTATGCTTTTAAAACCTGGCCCATAAAGTGTGGGACTTTAGTTGAAACTACTCTATACTTATTATTTATGGTTACACTTTTTCCAGTGCATGATACATTATTAGTGCAAGCATCTCTCTTTGTGCTTCTGCTTTGACCTCAACTGCTTGGGCCTCTACTTGGCCTTCTTTGTGTTTTTTTAGTTTCTATACTTGTGTAACTGACTCCAATAACCCCTTCTTATTCATGGATATCTATTTCATGGTTTTTGTTAATTGATAACTACCCTTGTTATTCATGTATATTTATTTCAGGGTTTTTGTTACCTTAGTTATAATGGTAAATTCCTACTTTGGTCATTGAGAGACAGAGTAAGAAAGTGGACAATGCAAAGTGTTAGAAGAATATATTTCAGTTAGGGTTGGGATAGAAAAGTCATAAGGGTTTTATAACCCTATCAAATGAAGCAAGTGCATCATTGTCTAGCCAAAATTCCAAAGATGAGATCGTAATTTTTTTTAATGCTTGTATCTTGTTGTTTTGGAGTTGTGGCTAACACCTCTTTGTGTGGGAAATTATCGATGTTTAAAATGTATCCCACTTATAGATGATTCTCATCTATTTTGAACTTTGAAGTTTCAAGATTCTATCTCATGGGAATAAAAATTATTATAATTCAAAATAGAAAGTTTATAAAAATAATTCAACATGGGTCCTATCTACATGCTATAAAGAAAATCTACATGGACTCTAAAACATTTTCTTTCTTATTTGGAACATGCTTCCCTTGAACATTAAAAGAATTACTTTACATTGTATTGCATTCCTACAAAACCAACATGTCAACTTTCTCCTAAATGTAAACTGAAAATACACCAACTAAATTGAAAGTACAACAACTAGAAACCTAAAAAATGGTAATATATGTTCGTGTTGATGACTTTAAATGGTGGAAAATTTCCAAGCTCATGTGATGACATGATTGGTGGATTGACATTGACATTGTTGGATGATGATAACATTCATCATTCATGACTATTGAATTCTGATGGAATTGAAAAGGAAGAGGTTGACAATAAAAAAACAAACGAGATTCATTTGGGAAACTCATTTATGGTCATCATTTGTTGGCTTGCTATAACCAAATTTATAAAAAATGGAGTTGAACACAACCTTTGTCACATACCCCAATTTTGTAAAATAATGTTAATTATTTTAATTTGATTTCCTAAGACATTATGTTAAATTTAATGCTAAGTAGGAACTGATGACTCAATAGAGTCAAAAGAAGTGGAATGTAATTCTGAATATTTTATTATTAATAAAAAAATGTGGAGACAACAGCATGGGAGAGCTGTTAATAAGAGGTTACTGATCAAACTGGTGGAAGGAACTAGGTGGAGGGAAAAAGATAAGTGGCAGCATCCTCAAACACTTTCTAGGTTGCAGGTGGAAACTTCCCTATATTTGGGGTCATGATCCCCCAAGAAAGTGGGATTAGAGCAGGTGGCTCAATAAATGACAACTAACCCAAAAAGACCTAGGCAATCTTTTAAAAGTACCCAATGAGTAGAGTTGAGGCTTCTCAGATATTTTCCAAAAGAAGAATCATTCATGAGGAATGCTCTTCAAGGAAGTAATTGAGGGAAAAGGGAAACTGTAGGGAAAGTGTTTGAGGGATAATCTGCAGTAACTTGGTTTGATATAGCTTGTTAGTTGAGAGAACTTACTGATAAGTTCAGGGTTTGTATTAAGTCTGAAGACCGCTACTTGATTATTGCTGCACCTAGTTCCATCCAGGGAGACCAAAGCAAGCTCGGGGGTCCTGAGGAGTCGCTGTTTGAGCGCTCTCTAGGAGTTGGTAGGGAGGAACAGCCTCCCATTGTTGTTGTTGTCCAAGCTCAAGAACAAGTTCTGCCATCTAATAATCTTTGTTTTAATATCTGTGTATGATTGAATGTTATGTTTGTAACTTATGATGTAAGGATTTAGATGGATTGTAATGAAGTTGTTCTTAGTTGTTCAGTAATAGAATCTTTTTGATGAAAAATAAAAACCCCGCCTGTGTTTTTCCTCATCTGGAGTGACCAGACCGTACTCCAGCACAGGGGTAAAATTATAAGTAAAGATAGTATGATGGAAATGCAGAATAGAATGTAAAAGAAACTATAGAATATTTCTTTTATTTGGTTGTCAGAAGAAATATCTTTTATATCAGTAGTAGTGTTAAAACCTGATGGAGACTGTTAGCTTATTAGAAACAGGGAAGAAGTTGTATTATTTACAGATAGTAGTTACTTTCAGTAATCTCATTTGCTTATTTGAAATTCAAAGGAAGAGTATAATAGTTAACTAGAGTAGGATTAAATTAGATAAAGATGCTTTACAGTCTACTTCTTTCCATTTTTAACTACTCCAAGTATAATATTCAAATTAAAGGAAGAATAGCTAGAATCTCTATTTACTTCTATAGGTAATTTAGTTTTTCAGCAGAATTTACTTTTGGAAAGTAATATATGTTATTCATTCATTTCTGTTCTACTTAGTTAAGTTTACACAAAAACATACAACTGCCAACTTATACTATTTAAGATATTAACAGTGTAGAACATAGTTAGTTCTTTTACATTCATTTTATAAATACTAAATTGTAACATAAACAAGACATTATAGAATACAGAGAGTATTTCTACAAAGTATTTAATACAGTAAGTTTAAGAACACGATAACAACGGGCTATTTTATTCTATGCTTATAAATAAACAAAGAACAAATTACTATTTCCCTATATACTTACAAAAGAAACTAAGTATAATTAACGACAAAAGTAATAGTACTCCAGGTAGGGTAACAACGTTATTATAATAAATAATAGTTACTATCCTATATTTACTTTATAAATATAGTATTTTTAGGTAATTACAGTAATGCCTTAACTCATTATTGTAAACCAGAATTATAATATAAATTATGTGCTCAAGATTTACTAACAGTTACATAATAATTTCAGTTAAAAAAAAGAATACATCCAGCCATTATATTCTGAAGGGTAATAGTTCTAAGTAACCACTTTTTCTTTAATAATAAAGTAAGTCAATATATAATCATTGTACAGGAAATCTTATCATTTAATTATAAAAAAATACTACAGGTAAAAATCAAGTATATTATCGCACAGGATATAATCAACAGTGTAGATTGCTTGACTTATTGAGCTTAACAAGTATTGTAAAACATAACTAATAATCCCCCCCAATTTACAAAAAGAGCATTATAAGTTAACGATGATTTTAAAAGAAGAAGTTGTATATATTTCTTATACTGTCGAATTAGGGTTAAACCCTACTAGTCTAAAATATACAACTAAGTCAACAACTATTGAGTCAAGACAGTATTTTACTCACGGCCGTAATGAAAATCCACAGAGTGAGGCTCTCATAGCCTGTTCTTTTTATATATAAACACAGTACTACAAAACAAGACAAAATGTACACTCATGGCCGAAGCCGGAGGACCCTGCATTAAGCAAGGGTTTAACAACCATTAGAAAAATAGTGAAACAAATAACCAGATTAACCAAAACCCACAAGGGTTATTCATGCCACGATGACCAACCCTTAAAATCACATAAGGGTTTGGACAAGGTAGAATAGCCATGGAAAGTCCAAGGTTTACCGTAACAAGTCGCATCAACCTCATACCAGTTACGCAGAGAGGAAGAGACAGGTTCATACCTGCATTTGGTCATCACACTTTCTACTGTTAGTGTAGTATATCAGAAATAAACAGTTATGTAAATAAATAAATGTGCAATAATAATAAAAGAACTAATGATTATGGATGTAACATATTGACGAAGAGAGTGTTGCAAGTTCATCATGAGAACGATTGGCCGCGCCCTAGCCTTCTAGCTGCCGCTGCCCTGGTTGTTTCTCCCAGCCGCTCATGGCTGCGCCTAAGGGAGGGCTCCCCCCTCCCTCGTCTCCTTCAGATATAGATGCCTTCAATCAGCTGCTCCGGCCTCATGGAGCCAAACCTATAGCCCCTGCCATCCCGAAATTCATTAAAAAGATCGATTCAATACCTGAAATTGATTTGCCATGCGAAATCCCCATCAAGATCGCTCTGGCACTGTCAGAAAGGGGTTTGGTTGGCCAGTTCATGGGGCTATGGCCATCAACCAAAACCACAGACAATTGGATCCAACGGAACTGGAGGCCCCAGCTCAAGAATAGTGTTACCTGCTACTCCGTAGGGTGAGGCTTCTTCATTTTTGAGTTTATTTCCAAAGAAGATCGAGATCTGATCTTCAGAAATGGCCCATACTTCATGGGACCTCAAGGACTGTACCTAAATAGATGGACTCCATATTTCAATGTGGAAATAGATGTGCCGAAGGAAGTTCCAGTATGGGTAAGGCTCCCCAATCTCCCAGTCCACTGCTGGAACACCCCAACCCTGGAAAAAATTGGGAACGCGCTAGGAAAATACATTGACAAAGCTAATAATAAAGGTCAATACTCGTGTGCCCGAATATGTGTCGAGGTTGATCTTGAAGCAGGTCTTCCTGAAGTTGTCAAGCTCAAAGTTGGAGATTGGCTATACTACCAAAAGCTCGACTACGAACAGCTGCCATTCAAATGCCGTCAATGTCATGAACACGACCACTTTCAAAGAAACTGCCCGAAAAATCAGAGCTCGGAAGAAGGAGAAGGATGGAAAAAAGTCAAGAAAGGCAAGACAAATGCTAAGAACCTGGAAAAGAGGACCACTATGGACATGCAAAACCCGACTTCAAGCACAAGTAAGCCATCCCAAGAAGACCCAAAAGAAGATCCTGTCGTGATCCCTAAAGAGCACCAGGATCCCAATCCGAATGGGAAAAATCAAATCACAGTGAGTGATGAACCCCAATCATCCAAGCAGCCCCACAGAAAAGAGACTGGAAGTCAAAACACTGATCAGCTGGAGCCTGGGGAAATAAACCAACATCCGGTGGGGGCTGATAACCCAGGCTCCCCCAAAGAAGTAAATGAAGATCTCCTGATGCTAGACTCAGATCCCGATGAAGAAATGGAAGAAGACGCCTCCTCAAGTGGTCTATACTCTATTCCTATCAAAATTCCAAGAGGTAGGAAATCCAAAAAGAAACAAAGAGAAGAGGCAACCCATCTTGCAGTCTTAGAAGGCTCTCAAAAAACTCTAAAAGGGATCATGAACACTCGATCAAAAAAAGGTACAATTCAGGCCTCCAAAGAGGCCAGCCCCTTCTCCCTTTATTCTTAATGAAATGCATTTCTTGGAATTGCAGAGGTCTTGGCTCTAACCTGAAGGAAGATGCAATGAGAGATCTAATACGAATTCACAAGTCGGAGATTCTGCTACTCCAAGAAACAAAAATGGAGGAGACTGTTGTCCTTCAAATCGGGAAAAAATTCTGGAAAAAAGGTACTTGTGTTGGAAACAACTCCAGAGGCGCCTCCGGAGGAATAGCCACCTTTTGGGATCCCTCCCTGTATGACATTGAAGCTGAAGAACGATCAATGCATTGGGTTTTCACCAAACTCAAACACAAGCAATCTGGATGGAAGGTAAGCCTTTTCAATCTCTATGTTCCTGTTTTGCATTCTGAAAAAAAAGAGTGCTGGAATACTCTTGATTCCTTTCTCCAGATGCAGAATAGAGAAAATATTATTGTTGCTGGCGACCTAAATGTAAACCTGGCAGCTAGTGAAAAGAAAGGAGGCAACCCGGTTAGAGATCCTTCAAGGGAATGGGTTGAAGACTTCATCTCTGGTTGGGACCTGATTGACATCAAACCTATCAAAGGTATTTTCACTTGGACCAACAAAAGAATTGGTCCTGGCCATGTCGCAGCCCGGCTAGACCGCTTCCTTGTTCACTCCTCCTTTCTTGACCTGGGCCTGTTAGTCTCCTCCAAAATCCTTCCACACTACACTTCCGACCATAAACCTATCCTTCTTGATCTAGCTCTTGACCAAAATCTCGGGTCAATCCCCTTCCGGTTCAGCCCTCTCTGGATTCATCATGATGACTTTTTGCAAACTGTTTCTGACTCCTGGAATGCCAATCTTTTTGGCTCGCCCTCCTTCATCTGGGAATCTAAGTTAAAAAGACTCAAAATCGCCCTCAAATCCTGGGCCAAGCTCATCCCCTCTCCAATTGCTACCAGAGAAATCGCCCAAGCTGAGTTGGAAACGCACCAAATCAGTCTGGACTCCTCTACTGCGTCCGATCAGCGTCTCACTAAGGAAGAAACCCTGCAAAAGAACTACTTCTCCGCCTGCAGAAAAGAAGAAGAGTATCGGCACCAAAAGTCACGTAACCTCTGGCTACTGAGTGGGGACAAAAACACCAAATATTTTCACAAGCAAGCAGAGGCACGTAAGAATTACAAAGCTGTCTCGGAAATTCAATTTGAAGGCGAGCTGATCCAAGACCCTGAAGGTATAAAAAAATCAGCTGTGGAAACTTTCTCTGACCTCTTCACCGCTCCATTGGATGATCCTATTGACGCCACCTCCCATCCCTTTGATCTCATCCCTCATCTCATTACTCTGGAGGACAATAATCTTCTGACCGCGCCTATCACCATGGATGAGGTAAAAAAAGCTCTCTAACTTATGAAACCTGATAGTGCACCTGGACCGGATGGCTTCACAACCAGATTCTTCACCTACTGCTGGGCCATAATAGAATATGATCTCCTAAGAATGATTCGGTATTCACAAAAAACCAGCAAATTGGGAGGCAGCACTAACTCCTCTTTCCTAGCCCTGATTCCTAAAGAAAAAAAAGCCACTTCCTTCAATAGATTCAGGCCTATCTCGTTGTGCAACACTGGTTACAAGCTCATAACAAAGATCATAGCTTCCAGACTGAAAATAATTCTCCCTCGGATCATCCCAGAAAATCAAGGAGGTTTCATCAAAGGTAGGAAAATCCTAGATAACATCATACTTGTCCAAGAAGCTATCCACTCTAGATACCATCGTAAAGAAAGAGGTATGGTCATCAAACTCGACTTAGCCAACGCCTTTGATCGAGTTAGGCATGATTTCCTGTTTGAAGTAATGGCTAAACTGGGCTTCTCCCCCAACTTTATAAGCTGGGTCAAAGGTTGTATCGGTGAACCGTGGATAGCCCCTCTAGTAAATGGAAGGCCCACTAGCTTCTTCAAAGCCTCCAGAGGGTTAAGGCAAGGATGCCCGCTCTCTCCCCTCCTCTACGCCATCTAGGCCTCCATGCTCAGCTATCAACTTAACCTCAGTCAGGAAATCCACATGCTCCCAGGGCTCAAAATTGTGAACAATGTCAGGAACATTAACCACGCCCAGTTTTCCGATGATACTCTGCTGCTAGGAGGAGCCTCTGTCCACTCTGCTAAACAATTCAAAAAGGAGTTGGATTTATACCAGAAGATATCCGAAAGCAAAATAAACTACCACAAAAGAAAAATCTTCACTTGGAACTGTACAGCAAGCGATCTAAGGAACATCACCAGATCGCTGGGGATGGAAGGAACCAAAGACTGGGACAACTTCTCTTATCTTGGCATTCCCATCTGTAAAAAAAAAATCAAATCTGCAGACTAGGAACCTATTGTTGACAAGATCAAAAGCAAAATCCAAAATTGGGGGGCCAACTGGCTCAATCTAGCTGGTAAATCTATTCTCATAAAATCTGTCCTCAATAGCATGCCTATTTACCAGTCCTCTATTCTTCTTGCCCCTTGCTCGGTTGTCAACAAGATTGAAGGGCTGCTCAGGAAATTCATTTGGGAAGGAGGTAAAGGAAATGACAAAAAAATCCATCTGGTCAGCTGGGAAAAGATCAAAAAACCCCGCAATGAAGGCGGTCTCCATGTGAGAAGCCTTCCTATCCAAAACCTAACCTTGGGAGCCAAGTTGATATGGCAGTTGATCTCAGGAAAAAGAAGCTGGAGCAAAGAAGTTATCTGCAAAAAATATTTCCCAGGACCTAGGAAAAGATGTCTGGACTTGCAGCCCCCCCTAAGGAAAGGATCCCCAATCTATAAACTCTACATTAAAGCGCTGGTCCCCTTCAAAAACAAGCTCTACTGGATCCCTGGAAATGGGAAATCAATTAATGTTTGGGAGGACTCCATTCTAGGGGATCCCCCATTGGTTCAAACTTGGATATCAACAACATTCAAAGATGGCTTCTGGACAAAGGAGCCACAATTCTCTGGGATATTTCTGTCTGGGATGGAAGTTACTGGACAGGTTGGGATTTAGGCCTCTTCCCTTCCGATCTGAACTCTGAAGATGATGCCTTGATTGCTCTCCTCCAAGGCAAATCTCCCCTCAAAAAAGTTTCCAAGGACAGAAGAGGTTGGGGGATTTCTGGAAGTTACACAACCTCTGAAGGCTACAAAGATATTCAAGCCATTCCCTACGCTGCTCCCAACCCTTCCATCTGGAAGTCTATTTGGACCAATCCTTTCATCTCGAAAATTGATACCTTCTGCTAGTATTTAGCCCACAAAAGCATCCTCACAGGAGATAACCTCAAGAAAAGAGGCATGGAAGGACCCTCCCATTGCCCCCTCTGTAAGCTCCATGAAGAAACAATGGATCACATCATGTTGGACTGTCCTTTTGCCAAAGAATTTTGGCTCCAAGCAATAAACCTAGATCAACCCACCTTACTGGCTCACTCTGTTCATGATCTCTTCTCTTCCTGGAAGTCTCTGTCTCCTTTCAAGCTGACTAAAAAGGCTCTGCTCCAGTCTTCCTGGGATTGGCTCCCAAAAGCCACTTGCTGGAAGCTCTGGATCGAGAGAAATAATAGAATCTTCAGGAATCAAGACTCTACTCCCCGAAAAATTGCTGTGCAGGCTAGAGCCATTCTAGGGGAAGCTCTGGAAATTAATATAACTCTAAAAAACTCCACCCAGCTTCAGCAAAATGAGTTACGATGGTTAAGCTCGTTAACTTCCAGCACACCCCCTTGCAACACTGGCCTCATCCCTCAAACAGAGCAGTGGGAAATTAGACTTGAAGACTCTGATTTCAGGCGCTGGATGTCTTCCTTGAATGAACCCACCCTCTTCTTCGATGGTGCTTCGAAGGGAAATCCAGGCCCTGCAGGTGCTGGAGGAATAATCAGTTTAGCCAATGGGATCATGCTCAGCAGTTTCGCCTGGGGGCTAGGTAAAGAATCTAACAATGTTGCTGAGTTCTGTGGATTATGGAAAGGTCTAAAGATTGCGCGGGATAAAGGAATTGACAAAATCTTAGTCTTCGGGGACTCCAGGCTACTTATCAACACCCTCATAACCAAAAAGAGCCCTCCTCATATTAAACTGAGCCATATCTTCCATAAAATACTTCATCTAAGCAAATACTTCCAAGTCATCAGGTATTTCCATGTGAGCCGTGAGCTGAATAAGCAAGCTGATAAAGAAGCTAATAAAGGAGCTGCGCTGGACCAAAGCATCTTATGTACTGATGGTGATTATCAAAGAAGTGACATTCCTTAGCTGGTGGAGATACAGGATCTGCACACAGCTTCCTCATTCGACCTATGCATCCCACGCTTTCTCCCTTTCCACTCTTGGCAGAGATTCCCTGCAATCTTGCAGCAATCCTGTCCTTCTCGCCCCTTGGGAATCCCCTTGCAAGTTATTAAAGAAGCAGCCTCTCTTCCATGATCCCAGAACCCTTTGCAAGCTGCTCTATGTCTTAGCTCCAGGTTTTTATGTGCTCAAGCTCTTCAAGTTACTCGCTGCCTACTCCATCGATTCAAGCAAATGGCGTCTGATGGCTCCTCCAGCTCAGGAATTTCTGCAGAGACTAGAATCAGCTCTCTGGAAGCAGTGATGGGTCGAATCAGAATCAAGCTGGACGACAATGACAAGAAACTAGATGCGGTATCCAAAGCTGGAGAAAAGTCATGGGATCTTCTGAACAATGAGCTAAGACAACTGCGCGATGACCTCACCGGTAATCTGAAAGATTTCAAGGAAGAAACTCGAACAAACTTCAAAGATGCAGCCAATACTCATGGCGATTTCGGCAACAGAATCTCTGCTCTGGAAATCGAAGTGGCCAAGTTGAAGTCCAAGCTGGAAAAATAAACCAGTGCTGCAAGCTCTTTGTTCCACGATCTGGCTTCCTTTCTTTAGTACTATTAAATAAATGTTTCAGACCATTGGAAGGCTCCCTGCCTCTTCTGTTGATTCTCTTCTGCAGCTATGTATCTAGTTTTCTATGTATCAAGCATTCGGTAGCTAAATACCGGCACTAATATATTCTACCTCTATGCTTCTGTCAAAAAAAAATAAAACAACTAATGATTTCTTTCCTCAAAACTTAATGGAGATGTAACCACCGATAACCAACAACGCAGCGACCAGCACGAGTAAGAGGAGAACTTTCATCAACTGCAAGGGAAACGGTGTTACAACACTCTTTCGACTACTGACGGTATAGGGTCTCAGTCATTCAGCTGACAAGGTAAAAACTCTAGAGCTGTGTTGATACCCATTTCAAAACAACACATAGTATATGGTGAAACATAAGTTACAACACTCTAAAATGAAGAATCACCCTCGTATTATTAATCTAAAGAAGAATGGGGCTGTTTACAGTCAAGGGTCGGGTTCAAGCTAATAAGGCAACGAAAAACTGGAGGGAGAACCGTTAACTTATGACAAACAACAACACTTTGGGACGACACTTCTTTACTGTGCCTTGGACAAGCCAACGAGGGAGGAGCAAGCCAAAGACAGCAGTAGCATTACGCAGGTGACAGGGCAGCCGAATACTTCGCAGAAGAATGACGAGAGCTTGAAGGCAATGGAAGACTGACGAGCTAGGGTTAGAGATAGCTCTTTTAAACTTACGACGCTTGGCCATAAATTATCCACGTCTCCATGCACATATTTACACATGGTGGGTATTTTCAATAGTTGTGATGAGCAATCACATAAGGATGAGAATACCAATCATTCGTGTTGATTGCGAAGGTTCTACCATAGTATATACTTCCAAGTCAACCTATTTACACGATTGCATGAAAACAAGGGAATTATTAATACTCAAACCATACTTTATCAATCATCCAAGTCGTGAGAGCAACACGATTCTTTACTTTCAACTTGATAATGATATATCCAATGTTGATACTACCTAGATCAAGGTTAAACTTGTTTTCACTAAAGACTTGGTCCTTTGCTTAATCCACTTTGTTATACTTTGTAACATCTTATTTTTTTAACCCATCAAACAATTTTGATCATGGTAGATTAGAGCCATGTAAGCATGTGATAAAAGAAAGTAACAAAGTCTAATTTAGTAGTGAGAGTCTTATTCTCAAGTAAAAGTTTTTACTCAGCCCAGTATTAGTAACTTCAAACAAGGTAAAAACAATACTTACCCTAGTTCTTAAATTCTAATCAAGGAGGCATTTTATAAAGCTTTTAGAACTTTAAATACAAAGTTAAGATTTTAAACTGCTCATGAACATGGTTTATTCTTGGCCCTCTTGTTTCACATCTTGCACTTTCTTATGCATGGTGAAGTAGTAGTTCAACCAACATCTTTAACTTAACGTAGAAGTTTACCTTGGTTGTTATCCATAGGGTTCATAGAGTAAAACTATGACAAGTACCTTAATTGTTAATATTAAACCTTAAGCCTTGTTGTATTTATTAAGATAGTAAGGTTTGGGTAAAAGATATAAAAGAAGGTAATAACGTCTTTCTAGTGAAGGTGTTGTTTAAAATAAACGTTCCTTAACCTATAAATTGGAATATGACAATGGTTAAGACCTTTTCTCTTATCAAAAATATTTACAAAAATAATATGGTCAGGCCATAAAAACTATTAAGTCGTGCATTCTTTTAATGACTATAGTCCATTAAGAATATGCCCCTTTTATATGTATGAAAGGGATGGTTTAAAACTTGGCTACAACAAGCTACTTTTCTTACTTAAGTTAAGCTTAGGTCATGCTTTGAAGTATTTGTTGTATAATAAAACTCTATGTATCAACACTAGTATGTATATATTGTTTTAAAAAGGAAACAGTTTGAAATAAAGATATAACCCCTTAAACTTCAATGTTAAAAAAAAGGACAGTAGCACGTAAGCCCTTTATTATGATACATTGCAATGTAAATGAAACTGTGCACATTTGAAAGTAAACCATTGATCTCATAAATCTGCCATTCTTACTCTGTTTGCAAAGATCTAATTAAGGCATTTTGACCCTTGACGACTTTACTAGATATCAGATAGCTCAATAATCTTTAGGAACTATAATTTTACAACTACTAGAAAGAAAAACAGTTAATGGGTTTACCTCAATAAGTTTTGGAATTTGCTTAGCATTTATATTCTTTACTGAGTTATTTTGTGCAACGAACTTATATCTGACTAATTTAGAATTAATGGTAAGCAGCACCTGAACTTCTTACATGTAGTCTGTAAGAACAGGAAAACTATCTGCATTAGCTCGAAAGCTAAGTAAGCCCAGATTTTCATGACAGTCCCACCTTGTAGTCGCAAAGAGAAAACAAGTCAGTAAACTAAAAAGAATTGTTCTATCAATTAACATGATCAAATAGATAACTCAGATAATAAATTCAGTAACATATAACTAATTAAATAATTAGTTTACTGTAATTGTGAAAAGTATATGCTTTTAAAAATTTTAAATTTTTCGAAAAATTTGGGGTTTTGACGTGTGATATCAGAGCATGGTTCAAATACTAGGCCTTGATGTATCCCAACTAGTTTCTGTAGAACAGTAAAATAATATACTAACCTATATTATGTTTTATGTAAAGAACATAAAATTTCTTTTTCTGAAATTTAACAGGGAGGTATGGAGAAGCTAGGAGAATATGCTCAGGAGGAATCTCCAGATACAGAGACAAGGCAATTTCCCAGGGAACCTATGTTAGAAGAGGTGACTGCTCACTCTTCAGAGCTGTTGCAGACTGTAAAAGATTTGAAGAATAAAATGGAATCAATCAAGAGGGAGAATGAGAGAATTATAAAGGTTCAGGAAGAATTGAACCAAATTTTAATAAGAAAGTTCCAAACTAAAGAAAGGAGCATAAGACCAGAATCTGAGGATGTTAGGCATCAAAAAGGATCTAAAAAGATGAAGCCGGTGAAAGATGAAAGTAGTTCATCATCTGAAGGGTATGGTGAACAACAAAGTTACCATACTACTAGTGATAGTAGTGAGGCTGAGTTGTATAACAGAAAGAAGAAATACAGACCATATGAGGAGATTTTAGGGGAGTTTAAAAAGATAAAGCCCCCAACTTTTAATGGAGAGATAGAAAAAGGGGAAGAAGCAGAGTCCTGGTTATCCGGGATGAGGAAGTATTTCCATATATACAATTATTCTAATCAGCTGAAGGCAAAGATGGAAATATATAATCTCTCTGGAAAAGCAGACATATGGTGGCAAGATCTAAAGAGAGTCAAGGGTATCAAGGAAAAAGAAGTTAATTGGAGTACCTTTAAAAGGTACTTCAAGAAGAAAGTTTTGTTCGAACAATACTACGAAAAAAGAGCTAAAGAATTTTACGAATTAAAGTTAGGTTCAATGACTATGAAGGATTTGAACAGTAAATTCTTAAGCTTGCTGAGGTATGTACCTTACTTAGTAGATGAGAATCCTAAAGTACAGCGCTTTCTCAGCTGTCTACCATATCACATTAAGGATAGAATTGAGTATGATAACTGGAAGACTCTGGAGGAAGCCATCAGGAAGGCTAATTTCTATTTTGAGCAGAACAAGAAGAAAGAAGGCTTAGCTAACTGGAAGGCTAAGAAAAGAAACAATCAGCCTGAGTTTAAGAAGAAGGAATTTGTACCCCAGAGGAATTTCAAGAATAATAAGAATAAAAATTATTCTAACAATAAGAATTTCCAAGGAAATACAAATGGAACATCCAATAATTCAAATAACTTTAAGGGCAAGGAAGCTGCAAATAACCATGGGAATTTCACTAAGAGTTTTGAACGAAAGGAGCCTGTTAAGTGTCGGGAATGTAATGGCCTACACTATGCCTCGGTCTGCCCAAATTGGAAACAGTTAGTCAGCAATATTCACACTGTGCAAAAGGAAATGACTGTTGGAGAACTCGCAAGGACTATGCCCAGAATAAATGCATCATTGGAGAAACGCCGAGCTGACTATCAGACTTCCATGGTGGAAGTGGAAGGTATGATTAACCAAACCCCTGTAACCATTTTAATCGATCCAAGAGCTAGTCTTAGTTACATTGCACCTCAGATAGTGGAAAAATGTAATTTGTCTGTTGATAAGTTTGATAATTCCTGGTTAGTTTAATTAGCCACAAGGGAAAAAATAAAAGTAACCTGTTTTGTGAAAGAATGTGCTTTATTTATGGATGAATTTAAAACTACAGTTAAGCTTAATGTTTTTCCACTTGGCTCATATGATTTACTGATTGGCATGGATTGGTTAGAGCAGCATAAGGTAGTTTTGAATTGTTACGATAAAACTTTCACGTGTCTAAATAGTGATGACCAACCAGTAAAGGTTAAGGGTATTCCTAGAAAAACTGTAATCATACAGATTTCTGCTTTACAACTTAAAAGAGCTGTCAGAAAAGGATGTAAAGCCTATGCTGTAACTATTACAGATGAGGCAAGTAAATCTGAAACAGATAAGTTAAAAATAGAATATATTCCTGTTTTAAAAGAATTTACTGACGTATTCCCAGAAGAAATTCCAGGATTACCTCCAAGGAGGGAATTGGATTTCACCATTGAGCTTGTACCGGGTGCGGTTCCTAGCTCAAAAGCTCCGTATCGAATGAATATTTTAGAACTTAATGAGTTAAAGTCACAACTAAAAGAGTTAATAGATAAGAAGTACATTCGACTTAGTGTGTCTCCTTGGGGAGCACCAGTCTTCTTTGTCAAAAAGAAAGATGGAACTATGCAACTATGCATAGACTACCGTCAACTAAACAAGATGACTATTAAAAACAGATATCCATTGCCTCGCATAGATGATCTGTTTGATCAGCTACGTGGAGCCACGGTGTTCTCAAAGATAGACTTGAGGTCAGGATATCATCAGGTAAGAATTAAGGCTGAAGATATCTTCAAGACAGCCTTTAGAACAAGGTATGGACATTACGAGTTTGTCGTAATGCCATTTGGGCTTAACAATGCCCCAGCTGTCTTTATGTGCTTAATGAATAATATAATGCATAAATACTTAGATAAATTTGTTGTCGTGTTTATCAATGACATCTTAATTTACTCTAAAACAGAAGAAGAACATAAAGAACACCTAAAGATAGTTTTAGAAGAGTTGCGAGAGCAACAACTCTTCGCGAAGTTTAGCAAGTGTGACTTCTTTAAGGATGAAATCCAGTACTTAGGTCACGTAGTGACTAAGAAAGGGATTTTAGTCAATCCTGAAAAGATTTAGGCAATCGAAGATTGGCCGGTCCCAAAAGATGTAATGAATGTTAGGTCATTCATGGGAATTACCGGTTATTATCGGAGATTTATTGAAGGCTTTTCAAAAATAGCAAATCCGATCACTTCCTTACAAAAGAAAGGCAAGAAATTTGATTGGAACTCGAAGTGTGAAGAAAGTTTTAAGAAATTAAAAACCTTATTGACAAGTGCACCTATTCTAAGAATAGCATATCCTAATAAGGATTTCATGGTATGCACAGATGCCTGTAATGATGGCCTAGGCGGTGTGTTGACTCAACATGGGCATGTCATTGCCTATGATTCCAGGAAGTTAAAAATTCACGAAAAGAATTACACAACTTATGATCTATAACTTGATCTAGAACTTGCGGCTGTTATACACGCCTTAAAAATGTGGCGAAACCATTTAATAGGCAGAAAATTTATTCTAATGACAGATAACAAAGGACTGAAATATCTTCTAGATCAGCCCAATCTAAACGTTAGACAAGCAAGGTGGTTAGCCTTCTTGAGTGAATATGATTTCGAAATTCAACACATAAAGGGTAAGGAAAATAAGGTGGCTGACGCTTTAAGCAGAAACACAAAGCTGCACTTTACAGCAGCAATCAACACTTATGCTTCTGATTTAAATGAACAGCTTCAAGAAGGGGTTAAACAAGATGAAAATTATCAAAAATTGCAAATTACAGCTAAAGAAGAACCTACAGAAAGATTAATAAAAGGTTATAGTTTAAATGAAAATGGATTTTTATTATTTAAGGATAAATTGTATGTACCTAATGTGTCTAAGATTAAGTTGTTAATTCTGGACGAAGTCCATAAAACGCCATATTCAGGACACCCAAGTTACCAAAAGACTGTAACCATGCTAAGGAAAGAATATTTTTGGCCTAATATGAAGTCTAAGGTAGTTGAATACATTGCTAGATGTTTGGACTGTCAACAAGTGAAAACCGAACACCAACATCCAGCTGGTTTGCTACAACCTTTACCTATTCCCAGTTGGAAATGGGAAGTGATCATCTTAGATTTTATTATTGGATTGCCCAGAAATTAGAATCAAAATGATTCAATTATGGTAGTGGTAGATAAATTATGCAAAGCATCACATTTTATTCCTATTAAAACTACTTACAAGGCTGCCAATATAGCTGATATATTCCTAAAGCAGTTTTTCGGTTACATAGAATACCAAAGGTTATAATTTTATACAGGGATCCTAAATTCACAGGAAATTTATGGAAATCTTTATTTAAGGGATTAAATACAACATTGAATTTCAGTACCTCTTTCCATCCTCAAATAGATGGGCAGACTGAAAGAGTGCATCAGGTGCTGGAGGATTTATTGAGGATGTATGTTAAAGATCAGCCAGGTAAGTGGGAAGACTATTTGCATCTAGTAGAGTTCGCATATAACAATAACTATCAATCATCAGCTAAATTCAGTCCATTTGAAATTTTATATGGACACAAATGCAACACTCCTATCTCTTGGAATAATCCAGTAGATAGATTAGTGTTAGGACCTGAATTGTTGAAAGAAATGGAAGAGATTGTGAAGAAAGTGCAAGAAAATTTGAAGGTGGCACAAGATTGGCAAAAGAGCCAAGCAGATTTGAAAAGAACTCCCAAGGAGTTCCAGGTAGGTGAGCACGTGTTTATAAAGGTAAGACCAAAGAAAATATCTCTAAGACTGGGGAGCTGTGCAAAGTTAGCACCACGATACTGTGGTCCTTTTGAAATTTTATCCAGGATTGGTCAAGTTGTTTACCAACTAGCCTTACCACCTAACTTGAAAGTACATAATGTTTTTCATATCTATGTTTTGAAAAAGTATGTTCATGATGCTACTCATGTGGTTGATTGGAATGTGGTACAGGTAGAACCAAAAGGAGAAATTCCGGTGGAGCTGGATTGTATCCTTGAGAGGAGGGAAATTACGCTGAGGAACCGCACCATTGGACAGGTGAAGGTGCAATGGAAGCACCTTAGTCCTGAAGAGGCCACTTGGGAACTGAAAAGTAAGATGCGGGAATCATACTTGAATCTGTTCCAGGAGATTGCAGAGGATGAAGAATAAGTAACATCGAGGACGATGTTACATTTTAAGGGGGTGTGTATGTCACATACCCCAATTTTATAAAATAATGTTAATTATTTTAATTTGATTTCCTAATAAATTATGTTAAATTTAATGCTAAGTAGGAACTGATGACTCAGCAGATTCAAAAGAAGTGGAATGTAATTCTGAATATTTTATTATTAATAAAAAAATGTGGAGACAACAGCATGGGAGAGCTCTTAATAAGAGGTTACTGGTCAAACTGGTGGAAGGAACTAGGTGGAGGGAAAAAGACAAGTGGCAACATCCTCAAACACTTCCTAGGTTGCAGGTGGCAACTTCCCTATATTTGGGGTCATGATCCCCCAAGAAAGTGGGATTAGAGCAGGTGGCTCAATAAATGACAACTAACCCAAAAATACCTAGGCAATCTTTTAAAAGTACCCAATAAGTAGATCTGAGGTTGCTCAGATATTTTCCAGGAGAAGAATCATTCAGGAGGAATACTCTTCAAGGAAGTCATTGAGGGAAAAGGGAAACTGTAAGGAAAGTGTTTGAGGGATAATCTGCAGTAACATGGTCTGATACAGCTTGTTAGTTGAGAGAACTTACTGATAAGTTCAGGGTTTTTATTAAGTTTGAATACTGATACTTGATTATTGTTGCAACTAGTTCCAACCAGGGAGACCAGAGCAAGCTCGGGAGTCCTGAGGAGTCGCTGTTTGAGCGCTCTCCAGGAGTTGGTAGGGAGGAACGGCCTCCCATTGTTGTTGTTGTCCAAGCTCAAGAACAGGTTCTGCCATCTAATAATCTTTGTTTTAATATCTGTGTATGATTGAATGTTATGTTTGTAACTTATGATGTAAGGATTTATATGGATTGTAATGAAGTTGTTCTTAGTTGTTCAGTAATAGAATCTTTTTGATGAAAAATAAAAACCCCACCTGTGTTTTTCCTCATTTGGAGTGACCAGACCGTACTCCAGCACAGGGGTAAAATTATAAGTAAAGATAGTATGATGGAAATGCAGAATAGAATGTAATAGAAATTATAGAATATTTCTTTTATTTGGTTGTCAGAAGAAATATCTCTTATACCAGTAGTAGTGTTAAAACCTGATGGAGACTATCAGCTTATTAGAAACAGGGAAGAAGTTGTATTATTTACAGACAATAGTTACTTTCAGTAATCTCATTTCTTATTTGAAATTCAAAGGAAGAGTATAATAGCTAACTAGAGTAGGATTAAATTAGATAAAGATGCTTTATAGTCTACTTCTTTCCAGTTTTAACTACTGCAAGTATAATATTCAAATTAAAGAAAGAATAACTAGAATCTCTATTTACTTCTACAGGTACTTTAGTTTTCAGCAGAATTTACTTTTGGAAAGTAATATATGTTATTCATTCATTTCTGTTCTACTTAGTTAAGTTTAAACAAAAACATACAACTGCTAACTTATACTATTTAAGATATTAACAGTGTAGAACATAGTTAGTTCTTTTACATTCATTTTATAAATATTAAATTGTAACATAAACTAGACATTTTAGAATACAGAGAGTATTTCTACAAAGTATTTAATACAGTAAGTTTAAGAACATGATAACAACAGGTTATTTTATTCTATGAGTATAAATAAACAAAGAACAAATTACTCTTTCCCTATATACTTACAAAAGAAACTAAGTATAATTAACAACAAAAGTAATAGTACTCCAGGTAGGGTAACAACGTTATTATAATAAATAATAGTTACTATCCTATATTTACTTTATAAAGATAGTATTTTTAGGTAATTACAGTAATGCCTTAACTCATTATTGTAAACCAGAATTATAATATAAATTCTGTACTCAAGATTTACTGACAGTTACACAATAATTTCAGTTAAAAAACAAGAATACATCCAGCCATTATATTCTGAAGGGTAATAGTTCTAAGTAATCACTTTTTCTTTAATAATAAAGTAATTCAATATATAATCATTGTACAAGAAATGTTATCATTTAATTATAAAAAAATACTACAGGTAAAAATCAAGTATATTATCGCGCATGATATAATCAACAGTGTAGATTGGTTGACTAATCGAGCTTAACAAGTATTGTAAAACATAACTAATAATCCCCCCCAATTTACAAAAAGAGCATTATAAATTAACGATGATTTTAAAAGAAGAAGCTGTATATATTTCTTATACTGTTGAATTAGGGTTAAACCATACTAGTCCAAAATATACAACTAAGTCAACCATTATAGAGTTAAGACAGTATTTTACTCACGGCCGTAATGAAAATCCACAGAGTGAGGATCTCATAGCCTGTTCTTTTTATATATAAACACAGTATTACAAAACAAGACAAAATGTACACTCACGGCCGAAGCCAGAGGACCCTGCATTAAGCAAGGGATTAACAACCATTAAAAAAACAGTGAAACAAATAACCAAATTAACCAAAACCCACAATGGTTATTCAGGCCGCGACGACCAACCCTTAACATCACATAAGGGTTTGGACAAGGTAGAACAGCCATGGAAAGTCCATGGTTTACCGTAAGAAGCCGTAGCAACCTCATACCAGTTACACAGAGAGGAGGAGATAGGTTCATACCTGCGTTTGGTCATCACACTTTCTATTGTTAGTGTAGTATATCAGAAATAAACAGTTATGTAAATAAATAAATGTGCAATAATAATAAAAGAACTAATGATTTCTTACCTCAAAACTTGATGGAGATGTAACCACCGATAACCAACAACGCAACGACCAGCACGAGTAGGAGGATAACTTTCATCAGTTGCAAGGGAAACAACGTTACAACACTCTTTCGACTACTGACAGTAGAGGGTCTCAGTCATTCAGCCGACAAGGTAAAAGCCCTAGAGCTGTGTTGATACCCATTTCAAAACAACACACAGTATACGGTGAAACATAAGCTATAGCACTCTAAAATGAAGAATCACCCTTGTATTATTAAACTAAAGAAGAAGGGGGTTGTTTACAGTCAAGGGTCGGGTTCAAGCTAATAAGGCAATGAAAACCTAGAGTGAGAACCGTTAACTTATGACAAACAACAACACTTTGGGACGACACTTCTTTACTGTGCCTTGGATAAGCCAACGAGGGAGGAGCAAGCCAAAGATAGCAGTAGCATTACGCAAGTGACAAGGTAGCCGAATACTTCGCAGAAGAATGACGAGAGGCCGAAGGTGATGGAAGACTGACGAGCTAGGGTAAGAGATAACTCTTTTGAACTTACAATGCTTGGCCACAAATTAGCCATGTCTCCATGCAAATATTTACACACTGTGGGTATTTTCAATAGTTGTGATGAGCAATCACATAAGGATGAGAATGCCAATCATTCGTGTTGATTGCGAAGGTTCTACCATAGTATATACTTCCAAGTCAACCTATTTACACGATTGCATGAAAACAAGGGAATTATTAATACTGAAACCATACTTTATCAATCATCCAAGTCATGAGAGCAACACGATTCTTTACTTTCAACTTGCTAATGATTTATCCAATGTTGATACTACCTAGATCAAGGTTAAACTTGTTTTCACTAAAGACTTGGTCCTTTGCTTAATCCGCTTTGTTATATTTTGTAACATCTTAGTTTTTTAACCCATCAAACAATTTTGATCATGGTAGATTAGAGCCATGTAACCATGTGATAAAAGAAAGTAACAAAGTCTAACTTAGTAGTGAGAGTCTTATTCTCAAGTAAAAGTTTTTACTCAGCCCAATATTAGTAAATTCAAACAAGGTAAAAACAATACTTACCCTAGTTCTTAAATGCTAATCAAGGAGGCATTTTATAAATCTTTTAGAACTTTAAATACAAAGTTAAGATTTTAAACTGCTCATGAACACGGTTTATTCTTGGCCCTCTTTTTTCACATCTTGCACTTTCTTATGCATGGTGAAGTAGTAGTTCAACCAACATCTTTAACTTAACGTAGAAGTTTACCTTTGGTTGTTATCAATAGGGTTCATAGAGTAAAACTATGACAAGTACCTTAATTGTTAATATTAACCCTTAAGCCTTGTTTTATTTATTAAGATAGTAAGGTTTGGGTAAAAGATATAAAAGAAGGTAATAACGTCTTTCTAGTGAAGGTGTTGTTTAAAATAAACGTTCCTTAACCTATAAATTGGAATATGACAATGGTTAAGACCTTTTCTCTTATCAAAAAGATTTACCAAAATAATATGGTTAGGCCATAAAAACTATTAAGTCATGCATTCTTTTAATGACTATAGTCCATTAAGAATATGCCCCTTTTATATCTATGAAAGGTATGGTTTAAAACTTGGCTACAACAAGCTACTTTTCTTACTTAAGTTAAGCTTAGGTCATGCTTTGAAGTAGTTGTTGTATAATAAAACTCTATGTATCAACACTAGTATGTATATATTGTTTTAAAAAGGAAGCAGTTTGAAATAGAGATATAACCCCTTAAACTTCAAAGTTAAAAAAAAGGACAGTAGCACGTAAGCCCTTTATTATGATACATTGCAATGTAAATGAAACTGTGCACATTTGAAAGTAAACCATTGATCTCATAAATCTGCCATTCTTACTCTGTTTACAAAGATCTAATTAAGGCATTTTGACCCTTGATGAATTTACTAGATATCAGATAGTTCAGTAATCTTTAGGAACTATAATTTAACAGCTACTAGAAAGAAAAACAATTAATGGGTTTACCTCAATAAGTTTTGGAATTTGCTTAGCATTTATATTCTTTACTGAGTTATTTTGTGCAATGAACTTATATCTGACTGCTTTAGAATTAATGGTAAGCAGCACCCGAACTTCTTACCTGTAGTCTATAAGAACAGGAAAACTATCTGCATTAGCTCGAAAGGTAAGTAAGCCCATATTTTCATGACAGTCCCACCTTGTAGTCACAAAGAGAACAAGTCAGTAAACTGAAAAGAATTGTTCTATCAATTAACATGATCAAATAGATAACTTAGATAACGAATTCAGTAACATATAACTAATTAAATAATTAGTTTATTGTAATTGTGAAAAGTATATGCTTTTAAAAATTTTAAATTTTTCGGAAAATTTGGGGTTTTGACAACCTTCTTATGTTTACATGGTTCATTAAACAAACATAAAAATGCTTAGGTTGTGTATACTCTGGCATGTTTGTGTTTTGTGACAAGGGTAACACTCACAAGAGAAGGCATTATGCAAAGTGAACTTTGCAGAGTGGGTTTTCATGGCAATATATTTTATTCTCAAATTCATTGTTGGAAAGCAATGACAACTAGAATTGCAGAGATGAAATTCTTTTTGGGGAAGCAATTTGTAAAGGGGTGGCTAATTTATTTATTCAGATATGTAATAATGAACTTCATATGTAAAGCATGAAGCTAGATCCAGATTCATATAGAGAACTTCACACAAGGATAACTCTTACTATTGCAATTCCAACTCAGTTTAGAGAGAAAAAAATGTAGTCTTGCTTTCCTAGATTTTAAAAAACACCTTATTCTAGGAGAATCTGAAACCATTTGGAACATTTAACGTTCATGTCTCATTTTATAGCATGCATGTCTCATTTGGTAGAAAAGAATGTCTCATTTTATGACGAATAACATGTATAATTGGGAATATTCCTATACATACTTAAGGTCAACATCATGCATTATATGCATTGGTTCATTTTTCTTGGTCAAGATAAAATTCAGTTCTAAACAACTTTTATCCCTTTCCTTCTTCATGAGGAATGATGTATGAGATCATATAATGATATCTTTTTAATCTCTTTGCAAGCTCTTTTGGTCTGGAATCTTACCTTGTCAATTGTATTTTAAAGAAGGCATTACTCTATCTTTCAGATTCATGGTTGTTTACTTACATCTGATGATGTACTCATAATTGTTTCCAAGTATATGTTTACCTTATTCCTAATTGATCTAATCGTAATTTCAATACTTCATTAGATCTTTTGTCTTGTTCTAGAAGTTCTTCTTCTTCTTTGGTGTCTAATGGGGCGGATCCAGCGATGGATGAGGGTTTAAAGCTGATAAGTGGGTGCTTTTGTTGATACTTTAAATGGATACATTGAGTTTCAAATACTCTGCCCCTAATGTTTGTATTTGTCTTCTTTGCTATATAATAATGTCCATGAATTCTGTGTTCTATGAACTAAGAATATTTTCATTGCTATGACGTTCCATATATTTCCCACACATATTTCCAGGTTGTTAAGATTGTACTCGATCTTCCTGAGATCCACTAGACATTTAAAAAACACCATAAACAACTCCATTCATTGATGCTTGGATTTTTTTGTGGTTTTTGGCTGATACTAAAATAGGGCCTCACAACGATTTTGGTTTGAAATTTTGTATTTCCTAGCACTTGCTCCTTTCTCTTTTATTTCCATGTCTATATTTTCTTTTTCATAACATTTTAACATCTAGTACACTCCCTTGATTTTAGGATTGATGAAACTCATAACTCGACAAAAGGCTTTGGATTTTGGCCAGGAAACAAACCAGAAAGGAGTGATGCTTGATTGAGTAATTTCAACTGAGTTCTGAATGCTATGATGAATAATGATATGTTGGGTGCAATTTATTCTTAAGGTTCGTAACTTGAGAATTCAGAAATACAACTAACTTTCTCATAGTATTAGTATGCCCATTTTGCAAAAAGACGAGGGTGCTTGAAGAAAAATCTCAAATCTAAAATTTCACCCCTTAGGGAATGGCTAAGAGAGACTATAAATTAGCTAAGTACTTCCTATAGCTAAGCACAACCAACCACACAAGATAGGAAATGATTAATGCAAGATGTTTGGGCAAGTAGGAGGAACTAAGAAATGCTAGACTCATCATTTAAGAAATCCTTTTTCCTTTGGGTTGTCTTTCTTATTCCTTGCCCATGTCTATACATATATTTATTAAATCCTGGATCGTACGTCAAAAGTAGTGTTAGGACTAACCGTATGACCTTTAGTACCCTATTCTAAACCAACCTAATCTTTAATTTATCTCATTAGTAATTATTTTACAGCTTAGGGATTACCTAAGGGACTTTTCTAGAAGGGTTTTAAATATTTTACATTTAGCTTTCACTCCTCTATTTCTAGGTGGCACTCGGGCAAGAGAGAAAATCAGATCTACTTCTCTGTCTACTATAGACTTGTTTGCTACTATTTTTCTTTATGAGCTATCTTCTATTTAACACCCAGGGTTACTTATGCTTTCCCTTAATGCCTAGGTTTCTTTATGATCTTGGAGTGGGCCATAACATACGTTTTTTACCTTGAGGTGTTTGTTGAGACAACTGTAGAATTCATCGTCCCTTCCTCCAACTTGAATTCCACATGTTTCCTCCTGCTTTGTGACTCATGTCCTTTAGGCTCTTTGGATACTTCGTTTGAAATTATTAAAGCCCATGGTTTCTTTCGCTGCTCCCACTAATTCTTCCCCACAACCCGATGGTTTATTCCACTTATCATGTGGGATCTTTTCGCACCATGGTTTCTTATGATCCTACTGTAGTATACCCTCACATCAAATCATTCTTCTCTTGATCTAATGGACTCCTCTTGGCCTGCTGCTTATCTCCCTGTTCACAATAGAGTAGAACCTATTAAACCCCAACTGTAGGTGATAGATAGCTTGCTTTGAGTTTTTATGTTGATTGCACTAAGGCGTTTTGTAACAAATACTAATGCCTCAACCATCTAATCTCCCTTCAATAATTTCTTTGGGTAGAAGAACTCCATGAGAATATAATATGGAATTGTCTTTTTTCACTTAACCCATTCATGGGGGTCACTTGACATTTTGTCAATCCATCGCCCCTCCCTCGTGCATTCATTGTGTTTTGCATTGACATTCATTTTGGTGATCTCAAACTACCAACTATTTCGTAGGTATAACGACTTCACACACTTTGTAGTACTTGGGTTCACACAAACAAATTGCATTCAACCGACTTGTAGGAATAGGGTTTGGTGCTCGTACATAGCAGGGTTTGTAGGTTTGCATTATTTTTTTTTCTATGCAGCTGCTAAACTTGGTTTGTGGCCTTTTAGTGACTGGTAAGTGAATATGTATGCCTTTAGGACTGCGTTGTGTCCTATGTTAGCCCTCTAAGGGTTGAGCAATGGGTGATGTGCCTTTTCCTGTTGGCCATGGGATAAGAATGTGAACTCCTTTATGCTCATACATAGCCTTTCTCTTTTGTTGGTTTCCAGTTTTGAAATGTGGTTGTGTTCACATGATTGAAATTCATGCCTGGCCTTGTTGAACTAGGTCATGCCACTGCCAAACCCTTTATGGAATACATATTCACTTCATAAACTAGGGTGGTCACAACATCCATAAGCTCCACATCGCTCCCTTCAACATTTCCTGTCCTTTTCTTGAACTGTTATAGGATGGATGTATTCTGTTTGGGGGTTGCTTCCTATTTGTATAGTACAAGAATAAATGCTTAGTTTTTTGGATTCCTTTTAGCTTTCCCATTAATCTTCTTATCTTGTGCAACATTTCTTGACTTTCAAATGATTTATGGCCTTGTGTTTGGAATTTTTAAGAAACCATTGGGGACCTTCCTATCCATGTACCTCTAAGATATCATCTTCCTTCAAAGGTTCCTTTAACTCTAAAGGTTGTATTTCTTATCCCAACACAAAAAATGCATCCCTTTGTAGGTTTCTTATACATGCCTTCCTATTCGGTTGCTAAACTTTGTTTCTAGCCTTTTAGTGACTTGGAAGTGACTGTGTATGCCTTTAGGGAAGGCCTGTGACCTTTGTTAGCCCTCCAAGGGCCGAGCCATTGGTGTTGTTCCTTCTTCTCTTATACATGGGATGAGAACGTGACCCCCTTTAGCTACCTATATATAGACTTTCACTTTTGTTGGTTGTCAGTTTTGAAACGTGGCCTTGTTTGCATGTTTGAAATTTATTCCTAGCCTTGTTGAGCTAGGTCATGCTACTGCCAAACCCTTTAGGGAATACACATTCACTTATCATCCTAGGGAGGTCACAACAACCATATGTTGTGTATCGCTCCCTTCAACATTTCCTGACCTTTCCTTGAACTGTTAGAAGATGGATGTCTTCTGTCTGGGGACTTCTTCCTATTTGGATGGTGCATGCCTAGACTCCTATTTTTTTTATTCCTTTTGACTTTCCCATTAATGTGCTTATCTTCTCCCAACATGATGTGACTTTTTTTATCCTTTTTCTAATGGGTTGTCTATATTCTTACTGGCCCATGGTCTACATAATCTCTCTTATCTTGTCCATGCACTGTGATTCCCTATCCCACCTTAGTTATGTATATGTTAAACCCTATATGGTAGGCCATTAGTAATTTTCTGTCTCCTAGAGGGAGCTATTCCTTTTAAGGTTCCTACATGTGATTTCGGATGACTATCCTTGCTGCTACCCTTATGATATCTTCTCACTTGTTCACTGGGTATTTTTGTTGTCTGTATCTAACCTAAACCCATACAAATTTAACCTTATCTATATCAAAGTAATGTTAGAATAATCAACCCATAGTTTACCCACTTAGACATTAATTTAATTATTTCTGTCTTATTTGCCTAGTTCATGTGTCCCACCTTGTGCAAGTTGCTAATTGCCTATCCATAGAGGTCAAACTTGCCATATTTGACCCATGTAGTGCTTGGGAAAGCCTTAGGAATGAAATCTACTTTATTCCTGGCCTCCTAGGTGCCTATCTGATTTTTCTGCTTTACTGCCTGTTTTTTCAGTGTTTTAAGGCACATAGGAAAGCAAGACTAGGTGAGGTGAACTAGTTTTTTATCCTTTTCATCCTCCACTCTTTTCTCCATGCAAAAGCATGTATGAGCTGCCATTCCACTACTCTTTAGCTTGCCCATGCGCCCTTTCCAATTCGTGAGCTCCATGACAGATTTGGGATCAGCTTTTTACACCTATGGGGGATTTGCCTATTTTGAGTAAGCCTGCTTTATGCCAGTTTTGGATGCCTCCTTATGCATTAGACCTCTTGATGTATTCTATATATTCAGAAACCTATGTTATTACAGGGTTGGCTATTTTACACTCAGTTAATATAATTTTGTGTTACAGCTCCATATTCAGTCTCCATTGTTAGCAATTTTGCATGATCAATTGATAATTGTTGTGGGTAAAATTAATCTACTGCTGGCCTGAATTTCTACATGGTATCAGAGCCATTGTAGGTTGTTACTCTCCTTCAAATTTTTTTTTGCAAGTTCGACATCAATACTGGGAGCCTTCTACTGACAGCCGAGACAGATTTTCTAAATCTATGGATTCACAAAAAACTATCTTGACTCCTTTCAACTATTTTGAATGGAAAGCAGAGATGGAGATCTTGTTGAGAGTGAAAGGCCTCTACAGGGTGACTATGGATACAGAAGCAGAGCCCAATGCTGCTGCAGAGAAGATCAAATGGCACAACAGGAGGCATGAGGCTTATGGCCTCCTCTGTCTCAGTATTTCCCGAGACCTCCTTTTCCATCTCGATGGATTAACTTCACCGAAACAAGTATGGGAGAAGATTTCTGATATTTTTGGAAAGACAGATGAGATGAGGGGACATCAGATCGAAAATGAGTTGATTTCTCTAAGTCCCAGTAGCTTTGAATCCATGTAGCTATATTTCTCCAAGTTCAAAGCACTAGTTTTGCAGCTGAAGCAGTGTGGTATCGAAAAGAAATATGATCAGCTCGTATTGGCCATCCTCTTGAAGCTAGGACCTGACTACTCAGTCTTTGTTTCGACCTTCTATGCCACAAAACTCACAGCTCGAACCTGGAAGATGCCTAGCCTTGCAGATTTCATGGAATCTCCCACACAAGAACAAGACAAGCTGGTGATGATGGGCACCATCAAACCATCCAAAGATCAAGCTTTGATTGCTGGAGATTCGAGGGTGGATTTAAAAAGCAAAAAGAAAGCTAAAAATCCACCTGAACAAAAGAGAGACAAGAAGCAGTCTCCAGAGGATCAACAAGGTCCCAAGAAAAATACCCAGAAGAAGAAAAACAAAGGTGAAATGAACAAGTGCTCATACTGTTCGAAGGGAAATCACACTGAAAGCTCTTGTATGAAAAAGCAGATAGACATGCTAACTCAACTGCTGGAGAAGAATGGCATCTCCCTTCTAGAAATCTCAAAGAAAAGAGAAGGAGGATCAAGTTCAGATGACAGAGAGAGAGTTCATGCTCTAGTTGCTGGCACATCAAGCTCACCCAGTTTTATCATTGATTCTGGAGCTTCAAGACACATGGTTTCGACTAAGGAGGCCTTCTCCTCACTGGACAAGTCGAAAGGACCATCTATTGTACTGGGAGATGACTCTCTCACTGAAAGTAAAGGCAAAGGAAGGATAGATCTTGATCATGGTAAGTTCAGCAATGTGTTGTATATCCCTGGTCTCGCCTCCAACCTCCTATCAGTGTACCAGATGACCCACACTGGGTCTCCTAAGAAGGTCATATTCTCCCCCAATGAAGTTGAGATCACAGAAATCTCAAGTGGTAGATTCATTGAAAAAGGAGTAGCGAATCATGCTCAAAAGGTATACATTTTTTCACATTTCCTACCTTACTCAAACCCCTCTGCTCTTCTTATCCATGCTAATGAAGCTAGCAAGCTATGGCATGAAAGATTTGGCCATCTAAACTACAAGTATCTGTTTGATCTGAGTGAGAAAGATATGGTCATAGCGTTGCCCAAGATAAAATTTTCCAAAGGAGTCTGCCAAGGTTGTATCCTAGGAAAACACCCATAGCACAAATTTGAGAAAGCTAGTCATGAGAGATCCTCTGCACCCCTCGAGCTGATTCACAGTGATGTTACTGGCCCATTCCCTCATATGTCCATGAGTCAGGCCAAATATTCATTGACCTTTATTGATGATTTTTCCAGGTATTGTTGGGTTCACTTCATGAAACAAAAGTCTGAAGTTTTTGGCCTATTCAAAGTCTTTAAGGCTTTGGTTGAAAACCAGTGTGGAAGGAAACTCAAGGTCCTCAGATCTGACAGCGGTGGTGAGTATGTCAAGTCTAAGTTTATTAACTATTGTGCAGATGTAGGTATTCAGATGCAGCATTCTATCCCCTACACACCACAGCAAACTGGTGTTACGGAGAGGAAGAACAGATCACTGAAGGAGATGGCAACATGCATGATGGAGGCCAAAACTTTGCCACCAAAGTACTGGGCTGAAGCTATCAACTATGAAGCCTATATCTAGAATAGGGTGCTTCACAAATATCTTGATGGTATGAATCCCTTCGAAGCATGGAGTGGGCACAAGCCAGATGTGACCCATTTCAGGATTTTTGGCTCAAAGGCATGGGCTAGAATCCCGACAGAGAAGAGGAAGGATTTGCAGCCCCAAAGCCAAGAGTGTATTTTTGTGGGATAGTCTGAAGATTCAAAAGGGTATAAGTTGATAAAATTGAGCAAAAACAAATCCTTCATTGAAAGGTGTGTTCAGTTTGAAGAAGAACCCCTTGCAGAAGTGGAAATTGGTGAAGCCTCTTCACCACCTGAACCTCAAGAAGTAAGTAAAAAGTTTGTTGAACATTCTGATTCTAATTTTTCTGATGGATATGAGTTTATTACAGACCCAAACAGCCCCACAAGGCCTAAATGGGCATCCAAGACACTACATGCAGCAAGAGAGCTAGCTAGGGATCCCAATGACCCAAGGAGGACTAGATCTCAATTTGAGAGTGGTCTGTGCATGAAGGATCATATGTTTGCTGAAAAATTCTATTTGATGGTGGAGTCTGATCCTCAAACATATTAAGAAGCAGCAGGAGATCCAAGATGGCAAACAGCCATGAAGGAGGAGTTCAGCTCACTCCAGAAGAGCAACACATGGGAGCTAGTGGATCTTCCTCCAGGAAGAAAGTTAGTCCAGTGTAAGTGGGTCTATAAGACCAAGTTTGCTGCTGATGTTTCACCATTGAAGTAAAAGGATATATTGGTAGCTAAAGGCTACTCACAGGTTCATGGCATCGATTACAATGAGACCTTTTCCCCAGTGGCAAAGATGGATTCCATCAGGCTAGCTCTAGCCATTCCAACCTCAAGGCAATGGGAGGTACATCATATGGATGTAAAATGTGCCTTCCTGAATGGAGATCTCACTGAGGAGATATATATGTAGCAGCCTCAAGGTTTTGCTACTAACCCTTCTCTTGTGTGCAGGTTGAGAAAGTCATTGTATGGGCTAAAGCAAGCCCCTGGGGCTTGGTATGCCAAGATAGATAGCTTCTTGCTATCTCTGAATTTTGTTCGGTGCAAATAAGATCCAAATGTCTATCTGAAGTTAGTTAATGTTTCATTAATTATCATTGTGTTATATGTTGATGACCTCCTCATTACAGGAAGCTCACAGGCTGATATTTCTTCCTTAAAAGGAGCTATGAACCAAGCCTTCTCCATGACAGATTTGGGGCTCTTAAGTCAATTTTTGGGACTTGAGATCTCTCAATCCAAAGCTGGAATCAAGGTGCACCCATCAAATTATTCCTTGGATTTGCTGATCAAATTCATAATGCAAGATTTCAAAGCAAGTAAAACTCCTTTCCTTTCAGGAGTGAAGCTGGAGGAAGATGATTCTCCACCGATGGTAAACAATACACTGTATAGACAATTGATTGGATGTTTATTGTATCTGACACATAATCAACCTGATATTTTTTATGCAGTAAGTGTGGCTTCTAGATTCATGGATCAGCCTCATGAGATCCATTGTAAAGCAGCCAAAATGATCCTTAACTTTGTTCAGGGAACAAGGACACATGGGATCTTCTATAAAGCCAATTCTGACCTTGATTTGGTTGGATTTACTGACAGTGATTGGGCAGGT
>LPNX010084102.1:61127-107857 GCA_001517045.1 Pseudotsuga menziesii
TTGCTAGTCCCTATATTTTTGATTTATTACTCATAAAGTCAGGCTTAAGGGGGGGTGTTAGAATAATCAACCCATAGTTTACCCACTTAGACATTAATTTAATTATTTATGTCTTATTTGCCTAGTTCATGTGTCCCACCTTGTGCAAGTTGCTAATTGCCTATCCATAGAGGTCAAACTTGCCATATTTGACCCATGTAGTGCTTGGGAAAGCCTTAGGAATCAAATCTATTTTATTCCTAGCCTCTTAGGTGCCTATCTGCTTTTTCTGCTTTACTGCCTACTTTTTCAGTGTTTTAAGGCACATAGGAAAGCAAGACTAGGTGAGGTGAACTAGTTTTTTGTCCTCTTCATCCTCCACTCTTTTCTCCATGAAAAAGCATGTATGAGATTCCATTCCACTACTCTTTAGCTTTCCCATGCGCCCTTTCCAATTCATGAGCTCCATGACAGATTTGGGATCAGCTTTTTACACCTATGGGGGATTTGCCTATTTTGAGTAAGCCTGCTTTATGCTAGTTTTGGATGCCTCCTTATGCATTCGACCTCTTGATGTATTCTATATATTCATCAACCTATGTTATTACAGGGTTGGCTATTGTACACTCAGTTAATATAATTTTGTGTTACAGCTCCATATTCAGTCTCCATTGTTAGCAATTTTGCATGATCAATTGATAATTGTTGTGGGTAAAATTAATCTACTGCTGGCCTGAATTTCTACAAGTAACCCTTATGATAACTTGTCCTATTGGTGACAATAGTTGAATCAACATGTTTGATTATAAGTCAGATCCAAACAAGATCCATTTAGCATTTGTTTTTAAATTACTGTGTATTAGTTTCACTACACTTTTGCTATTTTTATGCTATGTATATTGGAAATGAAAATCCATCTCAAGGACCAACTTTAACAGAGTGACAAACAGAGTGTTAAAGTTGAAATACATGCAAATTATTTATAGAGAAAATATTAAACTCCTTCTCTGAACCATAACTATGATGCTTGCTGCCTCTTACTGAGCCATGGCCTTATTTTGAACTGACAAAGGTTGGTTTTAGTCTTTTTGGGGTTTTTTTTTCAGCTTTTACACAAAAAAAATAATTTCCTTGCATATATTTGTTTTCTTGGAAGTGGGGCATTTGAATGTCTCTTAAACATTTACTTTAATCATGCTTTAAGAAAGACTTACTATTAAATCAAATATAATTACATGTTAACATTTAATTGTACATCTGAAAAGCAGTTAAATTATAGTTAAATTTTTTTGTATTTTTTCATTAAATTTTGTACTTAAGTATCCATTTTAAAATTATGCATTAACTTAAATTAAGTACAATAATGGAAAAATATTGTACTAAAGATTCTACATGGAAAAATATTGGATCTGAAGATTCTAAACAATTGGGAAATCTGTAGAAATACATGTATTATGTCTTCATTGTCTATTTTTTTCTCAAACTGCTACTTCTATATTAGAAGCAGATGTGCATGGATCCTTTGACTTGTGTTTTTGAAATATGAAATCAAGTTAAGGAGTCTATTTTCATCCTAAACAATTTGAATTCTATCGTATTCCATGCATTATTTTTTAAGAAAAAATGTCGTTATTGATACCCTCATCCAAGTAAGATATTTGGCTTGGTTTTGAAGTTAGATGTTGTTCAAGATTGGAGGGACTATTCATTACATTGATATATATTAAAGAATGAAACTGCGTTGATAAATATGATATATATCATAATATAGAATGAACCTGTGTATGTGGGATATATATCAAGAGATAACATCTTGAATGATTTTTTTCTCGTCATAAATTTATCATTGATGTCTATAATCATTTCAAGAAGTCAGGTGCCGATCAAGACATTTCCCATTACATTGGCTGCCAAGGAATCTCGAAATATTTCAAATCATGCTGCTATTACATCCTAGGTGAATGCCTAGCTCTATTGCATCCATTTTGAAATACTTTTCATCTCATTATAAATTGTTCATTCATGTCTATAATTATCTCAAGAATTCAGGTACCGATTTAAGAGGCTGTAAATTCTATTAGTTATTTTCCAGGATATTTGAGGTATTAACTGAATGCTTATGGAATCCCCATTTCACATCAGATATCTGCTGAGAGGAAAGTGTCTTTTTTGAGACGAAATTGATTATGATGGAGATGGACATTTGAATGATAAGTTTGTTTTAATTCAAGGTAGGTTGATGGATTAGAATTTGCTGCAATTCATCCAAGATTGCAGCTGGCCCAATATGTTTGGAACACCATGTTTGAATACATGTGTTCTTATCAAACATGCTTTTCCTTCTTTATAGTTATAACAACACATTGGAGTCTTTTCTTCATGAGATAAATTTCTCCCATGCCATTGCATGTTCGTTGTATAATGTGATGTTAATTGGAAAGCTCTATTTGCTATTGTGTAAAATAGTTAAGTTCAATAAACTTGTTATCTATTATGAGTTGGATTATTCTCTATCTTTTGATAAATTGAAGTGTTCCATTTTGTTGTGGTATTAATTGCAGTCTCGCACTACCTCATTTTAATGTTACATTTTTTTGTCTTCTTTTACCCTCTAACAACCACCTTATCCGTGTATTATTGCACCTCCTTGGGAAAACCATGTCTAATTATGATGTTGTGTTTGGAGAAGATACCAACACTTAGAAATGAGTTATGATTGAAGTTTTAGAGCAATTTAACACTTGAAAATGATATTAGGGGTGAAAAACAAAGTTTTTGGTTGGAGTTTAGGTTAATCACAACACTAATAGGCTTGTTGATTTAAAAAAATTAGATCTAGAAAATGCAGGGTAGTAAGCAAAACAATGCATATATCTCTGTAATAACCCCCTAAATGGATGAAATCATTACTTAAAAGACAGACCTATTATATGATGCATTTAATATAGGAAATAATGCATTTATTCTAAAGTTCATTGTACTTTGGAATTATAGGTTTCATTTGAATGCTTGTTCATGTTTTTATTGTTTTGTTTTACCCACAGGTAATGTTGGTTGCTCCAAGCAGTGTATTTGTGCAACCTGTTCATAATTGTTGTTTCCACTCAAATTCTCTCCAGTAAGTTAAACTCAAACATGTCATTAATATGCCAAACATATACAAGCATCCCTCTGCATGGATTCATGTCGAACAATCCTTTGTATCAGCAATCATACTATGTCCAATTTTGGAATTCAAAGAACTGATGCACAACATAATAGGTGTGGGTGGTGATATGGCATACTTTACTTCTTGGACATGATTTTTAGGCAAAGGTTTCATATTTTTGATTGGTGAAGTTGGCACCATAGGAAAAGAACTCCATGGAGACCAAATTAGATACCACTTTTGGATATCTAGCACCCACATATGCAGGTAATTAAACAACTTTTCCTTTTACGTCATAATATTTATCTCTGAAATTGTGTACATTCTTAGTTGAGTATTTAGAGAGAGTAGAATGAAACATATACGAGGATCTCACATGGATTACATTCAGAACATTCTTATAGTGTATTTAGAACATCAAATAGAAATGAATTCCTTTTAGATTAGTGTATATGGGAGATCTTGTTAATTGAGAATGTTTTTTAGTTTTCATAGAAGGAACATTAGTTGAGAAATTGACTTGGGAAATACTTGATTTTAAAAATTGAACAAGTCATTGCACTGTATTGTTGCTGAACTACCAGGTCATTGCACGAGAACCATGATGTCAATGTTTTGGCACCTTTAGCGCATAAATGGAAGCCCAAAGATATAAATAATGAAGATTCTGAGGTAATCATCTTAGCTACAACCCCAAAATTTCAAATCCAAGAGACGTGTCTCGCCATAACTAAGAAGGTTGCCACTTGAAGCCACAACTGTGGAATCTCATGGAAAAGTACATGGAAAAATATTGGATCTAAATATTCTAACAATTGGGAAATCTATAGAAATACATGTATTATGTCTGTTATGTCTTCATTGTCTATTTTTTTCTCGAACTTCTATTTATATATTAGAAGCGGATTTTCATGGATCCTTTGACTGCTACTTCTCTTTCCATCCTAAACGTTTTGAATTCTATCATATTCTATGCATTGTTTAAAAAAAAAATTGTTGTTAGATGTTGTTCAAGGTTGGAGGTTTTAGTAGAGTGGGATTGTTCAGTACTCAAATCTATTTGAAAAGAAAATTTTCTATACATGACATTGCAAATATCATTATGGTTCATTTTTATGGACTATGTTGCATTGTGTTTTTTCAAACTAATAACTATATGTTTATCATGATTGCATTGTGTTTTTTCAAACTAATAACTATATGCTTATGATGGTTGTATTGCATTTACTTGCTACTCTCATTTTCTTACCTTGAAGTGTTTTCATATTTTCTATCAGTCATGCATATCAATGAATTTATATCAATATTGTGAAGCGATCTACCTTGTTTGATTCCGAACTTCATGAGCTTACTTTCTATGATTTTCAAAAGTATAATTGATGAGATTATGTGGAATTTTTCCTATTTCATGTTATTTCATATAGGTACTCATAATTGTTACAACACATCATAGTTGTTATTAAATTTGATAAATATCATACCATGCTTTGTTAATTAAGGCGAAGAATTTTTTTTTGAGTAAATATATATGTTATAATGTTGAAGGTATGCACATTATAGACATTTTTTTTGCAACCATCGTTTCACATAGTTGTTATAATGTTTAAGGTATTTATTAAAAAATTTGAGATGATTCTTGAAATGATTTTATTCTCACTATATATTGATCATTGATGTCTGTAATCATTTTAGTAACTCATGTACTCATCAAGACATGTTGAAATGTTTCAAATAATCTCGAAATGTTTCAAATCATATTGCTATTACATCCTATGTGAATGCCTAGCTCTTATTGCATCCATTTTGAAATGCTTTTCATCACATTATAAATTGATCATTCATGTCTATAATTATCTCAAGAATTCAGGTACCGATTTAAGAGGCTGTAAATTCTATTAGTTATTTTCCAGGATATTTGAGCTATTAGAATAATTCTGGAATCCCCCTTTCACATTGGATATCTTCTAAGAGGAAAGTGTCTTTGTTGAAAGGAAAGTGGCTATGATGGAGAGGGAAATTTGAATGGATTAGAAGTTACTGCAATTCATCCAAGATTGCAACTTCCATAATATGTTTGCAACACAATATTTGAATACATGTATTCTTATCAAACATGTTTTTCTTTCTTTATAGTTATAACAACACATTGGCGTCTTTTCTTCATCAAATAAATTTGTCCCACACCATTGCATGTTCGTTGTATAATGTGATGTTAATTGGAAATCCCTAAGTTCACTATACTTGTTATCTATTCCAAGTTGGATTATTCTCTAACTTTTGATAAATTAAAGTGTTTTATTTTTTGTGGTATTAATTGCAATCTTGCACTACCTCATTTTAATGTTACATTTTCTGTCTTCTTTTACCCTCTAACAACCACCTTATCGGCGTATTATTGCACCTCCTTGGGGCAATTGCTAGTATATTAGTATCATCAGTATTATTGACCTATTATGAGAGGGAATATTTTGAAACACATTTGATCACGGCAAGAATATGTGATTACGTGCAATGGAAGAAACATGGGTAAAAAAATTCAAACTTTAACTTAATCGAAGTCAAAGCGTGAAGTGTGTAGCGAATGGAAGAAAGAAGGGATAGGTGAACATTGTAAGAATTGCATGGCATCAGAGGGAGTGTAACAATCCCCAAATATATATCACTTGGTCCTTGAGTCAAGTGACCAAGGGAGGAGCAAAAACAAAATTGTTTTGGTCAGAAACTCAGCAGAAGGAATTTGCAGAATTGAAAGATTGGCTCTATTGTGCCCTAGTGCTCACATTACTAGACTTGCAATAACCATTTGAGATAGAGACAGATGCCTCTGACTATGCTATTGGGGCAGTCCTTACTCAAAAAGGGCATCCAATGGCATATCACAGTGAGACAGTGTCAGACACAGTCTACAAATATCCCACTTATGACAAAGAGATGCATTCCATTGTACAGGCTTGCCGACAATGGAAGCATTACATTTTGGGGAAGGAAATGATCATCCACATAGACCACCGACCCTTGCAGTTCATGTAGACACAAGGGAAGTTACAGAACAATCGCCATCAAAAGTGGTCCACATATATACAACAATTTCATTTGAACATCAAGTACAAGAAGGGAAGCACCAATAATGTAGCAGACTGCCTTAGTCGACCACCAATCATGGCGATAATGATCGTGCTCAACTCCTGTGGGCACGAGACTTCTAATTGGCCACTTCTCTACAAGAGCGATCCAGAATTCAGCCACACATACCAGACGCTCTTGGAGGGAAACCAAGTTCCAAAATTTCACCTCCGGGATGTACTACTGTGTCACATGGGACACCTTTGTGTTCCTTCAAGAGAGCGTTCCAAGAGGAATTGGGAAGCACACTACATTCGGGTCGCTGGGCATTTCAGGGTCGATAAAACAACGGCAATACTGCAGAAGTATTTCTATTGGCTGAACATTTGACAGGATGCCGGGAGGTATATACAATCCTACACTGCCTATGCCATTTCCAAACCATCCATCAAGAAGCAAGGCCTCTATACTCCGTTTCCTACCCCTAGTCGACCTTGGGAATCCATCTCCATGTATTACATGTAAGTCCTTCCTTCTACTAAGCACAACAATGACTATGTGTTTGTGGTCGTTGACAGATTCTCAAAGATGGCCATAATGGCGACCTGCAAGAAGAATATCACAACAGAAGCCACTGTTAAGCTCTTCTTTGAATGAGTGTGCATACAATTTGGGATCCCACACTCTATAATCTTAGACTGGGACAACAGGTTCCTTAGTACATTCTGGTCTAGCCTATGTTCAGTGTTAGACACCAAGCTCACAAAGTCCATAGCTTTCCATCCCCAGATTGATGGCCAGACATAGGTCATCAATAGGATGATCGCACACATTTTGCGCATGTACAACTCAAAGCATCCACGAACATGGGATGAGAGCCTCCCCTATGTACAACACAGCTATAACCAAGCCCTCCACAGCTCAACCAACCACAGCCCCTTTCAGGTGGGCTTGGGATTCCATTCACTATGTCCCATTGACGTAGCCATGCCATTTGCAGCTACTTAGGCTGATTCAGCTCATATCCAGTCTGAAGTTTCCAAGGAAAACAACTTCATTGAGTGCATTAAAAACATTCACCAATAGGTTCATGACACATTGGATAGATCCAATGGTAACTAGAAGCAACGACATGATCAGCATCAGGTGCAACACAACTTCTAGGTGGGCGACAAAGTGTGGCTACATTTATAGAAGGAGCGCCTCGCTGGACCCCACCGCAAGCTTCACTTGCTTCGATACGCCATCACCAAGGATATCGAGGACAATGCCTTCGAGCTCAGTATTCCACCATTCCTTAGTCTGCACCCAGTGTTCATTGTGGACCGCCTTTGGCGCTACTTTCCACCTCCACTGGACACATCAGATGTGGCAGAACAACTCACACCAACAGAGTTAAACCCCGACTGCATGGAACAAGCCACAACTGATCAGATTATGGACACACAGATCAAGAACACAAGGCAGCAGAAGATCCAGCTATATCGAGTTGTCAAAGCAAGCCAACTCCTTCACCAGGGAAAGTGGCTCACCGGGGACCAAGTTCAACAGAAGTTTCCTCATCTCATGGAGGAACTCAATGCAATGGGGACCATTGCTTCCTAAGGGGGGAGGAATGATCCAGGAGGATATTGGTGGCCACCCACCTATTCCTCTTGGAGCCCCACCACTGTTTCTTCCAGTTTTCTAGTTTCCAGTGCATAATTTACTATTTTTGGCAATTTTTGAGTCCTAAACTTTTGCAGCCATTTTGAGGCCCTAAACAACGTTTTTTTTGCATCGAATGGTCGGGAAAATATGAGTCTGTTCCAGACTCAATTTTCACTATTTATGGATGTAGTCCTTAAACAGATCTTTCTAATGATGTATCATGTGCATCAAATGGAGGTAGTATGTTAAATTTACGACCCCGAGAAATTGATGTACGAAGTTACCCAATGGGGTCCAGATTAAGGCATTTCACCTCCTAGGGTTAGGTTTTTGGATGTGTAGGGTTTCCATTGTTTCTGAATAATATATAGGCCTTCGAGCCTCATTGTAACACAGAGTTCAGAGGCATGTAGCTGCCACATCTCTTCTCAGAGATAAGCTACCAGCACTCTAGCTAGTTTATTTCCATTCTGTATGTAAACAAGTTTCAATTATCGATTAATGAAATGAAGTGTTATTTCCATTGCATATTTGTTTCTATGGTTATTTGTGTATTTTGTTGCATTCCTGCATAAATCCGGATCAGTGGTGTCATAGCAATCTGCTCTTTCTTGATCCTTCTTTGCATGTCCCCAAAAAGGGTGGGGTATAAAGAGTTAGGGCTCAATCTGGTTGAACCTTTGTAAGATCATCCTCACAAATCCTGATGGTTACCCATGGGGGATCAAAAGAAAGATGAGGGTGTAGAAGATCCTATCAAAATGTTGCTCGAGGAGGCCCTTGAAAAACAAAGGAACGCAATGATGGATAAATTTTCCCAGATCCTTCAATGACTTCCCACTGGCGGCGCATCTGCATCTAGTAGCCACTCTGGAGGTGCAACCCCTTTTAAGGTACAAGTAAAATTTGACATTCCCATATTTGATGGTCGAATAGATGCGTACGCCGTAGATAAATGGTTGAATCTATTAGAAGGATATTTCTTGGTTCATGACTTTTTCTCTACTTAAAGCCACCCCCCATCTCAAGGACTAGTGGGAAACCTACTTGGAGATAAAGGATGAGGAGGAACCCTCTATGTTCTCAGCCATACCCACTTGGAATTATTTCTAAGATGCCATAAAGGGACAATATTATCCGGTGGGGAGATATGAGGACAAGTACATCCAATGGACTAAGCTACGGCAACAAAGAGATCAAGATGTGCATGACTCTGACGAATCTGTTCCATACCCTGCGCACCAAGTTGGGTATCAAATATTCAGAGAAACATTTGGTGCTGAAGTACCACAGTTATCTGCACAGATACATTCAGGAGGAAATGGAGTTCCTCGACATCTCCTCGCTTGGTACGACATATCAGTATGCTGCCAAAATTGAGCAAAAATTCAAACAAAAAAAGCGAGACTTTGGATCTACGAATCAGAAGTAAGGGAAAGGTGCCCCCAAACCACAAAACCAAGGACATAGACAAGGCATGGAGACTCAAGAAAACTTACCAAATCTGCAAGAAAAGAGTAACACTGCAAAGTAGAAGAAGGAAGCAGGAAAGTGGTGCGAGTTCCATAAGAGCCCCGCTCACAACACAAGTGAGTGTCAGGCTAAGTAGTCACTGGTGGCTGAGATAAAGGCTTCTGAATTAGATGCATACTTTGACATTGAATCTGAACCTGAGAAGGGGAATGACAGAGGGAAGCAGATTATCGATGCCGAGCCCAATGCCACCGTTGCCACCATGAAGATCCAAAAGAAAGAACCAGAATATTTAGAGGAGGAGGAACGCCTTTTCCACTCCCAGATGTGGGTAAAGGGTTCCCCGCTACAGTTCATTGTTGACAGTGGGAGCCAAAAGAACCTCCTCAAAGGTTGTGAAGCAGTTGGGTTTGTCGATCACGACACACCCGCAGTCCTACACCATCGGGTGGCTTCACCAAGGATGAGATCTTTGCGTCAGCTAGCAGCGCCACCTTCCCTACAGCATCAAGCCCTTCACCGATGAGGTATTATGTGATATTTCTCCTCTTGATGTCTGTGATGTATTATTATTTCAACCATACTTATGTAAGAGACATGCTTTGAATGAGTCCCGAACCTACGCTGTTATTATTACGTAGGGAAATAATTTGTACAGGATACCAGAAGTACCACCCCCTACCGTTGTCTCTTTGGTTACTCCAAAACAATGCAGTAAGCTCATTTCCAAAACTGGGAAGTTTGTTTTATTGATGATCCGCCCTTAGGGAAAGAAGAAGATCATGGCCATAACCTCCATAAAGGGCCCCTCTGCACGACAACAACAAATGGATAAGGTCATGGAGGAGTATCGAGACATATTCACCTCACCCACCGAGGTGCCTTTCCACTGTCAGATCAAGCACCCCATCGATCTGACCCCAGGTGCGTCGCTGCCCAATGGACCGATCTATTGCCGCTCTATTCTGGAGAATGATGAAATCAAGAGGAAAATTCAGGAGCTATTGTAGAAGGGTCATTTCCAGCCAAGTTCATTGCCCTGTGGGAGCCCGATCGTGTTGGTACAGAAAAAGGATGGGACTTGGAGACTCTGTATTGACTATCGAGCGCTGAACAAGATCACTGTTCGGAATAGGTACCCGATCCCACGGATTGATGAACTCCTGGACCAAATTATAGGGGCAAAATATTTTAGCAAGATCGACTTAAAGTCTGGGTATCACCAGGTACCGATCGAGCCGACCGATGTGTGGAAGACTTCCTTCAAATCCAAGAAAGGCCTTTTCGAATGGTTGGTTATGCCTTTCAAGCTGACGAATGCTCCTGCAACCTTCATGAGACTGATGGATGACATATTCTGGCCATTCACCAACTAATTTGTAGTAGTGTACTTGGATGACATCTTGATCTTCAGCCAGACTTGTGAAGAGCACCTCCACCAAATCTGACAGGTCCTCCAAACATTGGAGTAGCACAAGTTGTGTGCCAAATTGGACAAGTGCACTTTTGGCATGACCTAGGTTCAGTATCTGGGATACATTATTGATGACTGTGGGGTACATGTGGATCCAACCAAGATCCAAGTCATCCGAAATTGGCCAGCCCCAACTAATCTAACAGATCTTTGCAGCTTTTTGGGCCTTGATAATTTCTACCGCAGGTTCGTGTTAGGATTATCTCATATCACTTGGTCCTTGAGTCAAGTCACCAAGGGAAGAGGGAAAGCAAAATTATTTTGGTCAGAAACTCAGTAGAATGCATTTGCAGAATTGAAACATCACCTATGTTGTGCCCCAATGCTCACATTACCAGACTTGCAACAACCATTTGAGATCGAGACAGATGCCTCTGACTATGCTATTGGGGCAGTCCTTACTCAACAAGGGCATNTCAGACAATGTCAGACACAGTCTGCAAATATCCCACTTATGAAAAAGAGATGTATTCCATTGTACATGATTGCCAACAATGGAAGCATTACATTTTGGGGAAGGAAACGATCATCCACACAAACCACCGACCCTTGCAATTCATGCAGACACAAGGGAAGTTACCGAACGATCTCCATCAGAAGTGGTCCACATATATACAACAGTTTCATTTGAACATCAAGTACAAGAAGGGAAGCACTAATAATGTTGCAGACTACCTCAGCCACCCACCAATCGTGGCGATAACAACTGTGCTCAACTCTTGTGGGCACGAGACTTCTGATTGGCCGCTTCTCTACAAGAGTGATCCAGAATTTAGCCACACATACTAGACGCTCTTGGAGGGAAACCAAGTTCTAAAATTTCACCTCCAGGATGTACTATTGTGTCACATGGGACACCTTTGTGTTCCTTCAAGCGAGCATGCCAAGATGATTTGGGAAGCGCACTACAGTCGGGTCGCTGGGCATTTCGGGGTCGAGAAAACAGTGGCAATATTGCATAAGTATTTCTATTGGCCAAACCTTCGATAGGACGTCAAGAAGTACATCTGATCATGCACTAGCTGCGCCATTGTCAAACCATACATCAAGAAGCAAGGCCTCTACACTCCGTTGCCTACCCCTAGTCGACCTTGGGAATCCATCTCCATGGATTACATGTCAGGCCTTCCTTCTACTAAGTACAGCAATGACTGTGTGTTTGTGGTCGTTGATAGATTCTCAAATATGGCCATAATGACGACCTACAAGAAGAATATCACAGTAGAAGCCACTGCTAAACTCTTCTTTGAATGAGTATGGGTACACTTTGGGATCCCACAATCTATAATCTCAGACCAGGACAATAGGTTCCTTAGTACATTTTGGTCTAGCCTATGTCAATGCTAGACACCAAGCTCACAAAGTCCACAGCTTTCCATCCCCAGACTGATGGCCAGATAGAGGTCATCAACAGGATGATCGTAGACATTTTGTGCATGTACAACTCAAAGCATCCACGCACATGGGATGAGAGCCTCCCCTATGTACAACACAGCTATAACCGGGCCCTCCATAGCTCAACCAACCACAGCTCCTTTCAAGTGGGCTTGGGATTCCAACCACTATGTCCCATTGACATATCCATGCCATTTGCAGCTACTCAGGCTGATTCAGCTCATATCCAGTTTGAAGTTTCCAAGGCAAACAACTTCATTGAGCGCATTCGGGACATTTTCCAATAGGTTCATGACATATTGGATAGATCCAATGCTAAGTACAAGCAGCAACATGATCAACATCGGGTGCAACACAACTTCCAGGTGGGCGACAAAATGTGGCTACATTTACAAAAGGAGCACCTCGCTAGACCCCACCGCAAGCTTCGCCTGCTTCGATATGGGCCATACATCATCACCAAGGATATCAAGGACAATGCCTTCGAGCTCAGTATTCCACCATTCCTTGGTCTCCACTCAGTGTTCAATGTCAACCGCCTTTGACCCTACTTTCCACCTCTACTGGACACATTAGACGTGGCAGAACAACTCACACCAACAGAGTTAAATCCCGACTGCATGGAATAAGCCACAATTGATCGGATTATCGACACACAGATCAAGAACACCCACTAGCAAAAGATCCAGCTATCTCGAGTTGTCAAAGTAGGTCAACTCCTTCACCAGGGAAAGTGGCTCACTAGGGACCAAGTTCAACAGAAATTTCCTCATCTCATAGAGGAACTCAACGCAATGGGGACCATTGATTCCTAAGGGGAGAGGAATGATCCAGGAGGATATTGGTGGCCATCCACCTATTTCTCTTGGACCCCCACCACTGTTTCTTCCCGTTTTCCAGTTTCCAGGGCACAATTTACTATTTTTGGCAGTTTTGAGTCCTAAACTTCCAGAGCCGTTTTGAGGCCCTAAAGAACGTTTTTTTGGCATCGAATGGTCAGGCATATATGAGTCTGTTCTGGACTTGATATTTTCCATTTATGGATGTAGTCCTTAAATAGATATTTCTAACGATGTATCATGCACGTCAAACGGAGGTAGTATGCTAAAGTTGCGACCTCGGGAAATTGATGTACCAAATTACCCAATGGGGCCCACATTAAGGTGTTTCACCTCCTAGGTTTAGGTTTTTGGATGTGTAGGGTTTCCATTGTTTCTCAATAATATATAGGCCTTTGAGCCTCATTGTAACACGGAGTTCAGAGACATGTAGCCGCCACATCTCTTCTCAGAGGTAAGCTACCAACACTCTAGCTAGTTTATTTTCATTCTGTATGTAAACAAGTTTCAGTTATTTATTAATGAAATGAAGTGTTATTTCTACTACATATTTGTTTCTATGGTTATTTGTGTATTTTGTTGCGTTCCTGCATAAATCCGGATCACGCCTATGTTCTGGATTAATTGAAGTATTCGGAACTCTCTCCTCTCAAAGAAATAACACTACTAGTGCTTATTGGCTCGATACTCTCAATGATCCCTTGTTGCCAATGCCAGGCCATTCTTATAGTATTCAGTTGTCTGCCATTGCCTCACATTTCGTTTGAAATGTGAATTAAAGTTTGACTTTTCTTTACGCATCTTTTAATTGTGGTTGTATGGGATGCACATACACACTCTGATACCGACGTAAACGGTGATCTTTAAGCAAAAGAAACAAGACATGACAAGAGAAGTTTCGTTGTTTTAAAATATTCCAACCTAAAATTCAGTTATGTCAATGTTCCACCAAACTAACCTCTCACCTATATGCTATTGCCTCACATTTCGTTAGAAATGTGAATTCAAGTTTGATGCTCATTTGCGAATGTTTTCATCGTGGCCATAAGGGATGCCCATGGCCGTAAGGGATGCCGCTAGAGAGCTAAGAACGTCAGGGACATTATTTAAGAACAATAGACATGCCATAATTGGAAGTTATTTCAATATTCCACTAAACTAAATTTTATTTAGGGTAAGTCTCTGCTTCGGTTCGCCTAGGTAATCACGCCTAATCTCACCGTGAGAAACCATTGACTTTCAAAATCCTTATCGTTCGTGCTTAATGTTATTCACAAATTTCACATGTAGCTTAATACAATGCGCGGCAAACTTTACATCCAAAAAATTTACTACTTTCTTTTAAATAGAATACCGTTTCATGTAAGCATTTTTTTAATGTTAAATATAAATTATATCACCTAGATTTTCTAATCTGAACTACTTAGCGATCAAATAAAAAAACTTACACTACCACTTAACCATCAATTAAAATATCTTACATTACCACTTAACCATCAAATAAAAATTCTTACATTACCACTTAATCACATAGATATATTTATTATCATTTATTAATTTAACCAAAAAAATATGGAATCAACATATTACAATTGGAACATAAAATGTATTACTTAAACATATTACAATGTAAGCATTTATCATTAAATAATTTTTGTACAAATAAATATAATGTTTTAATATGAGAAGTCTTAATATGCCACATGTTTTAATCATAAATTATTAAGGACTATTCTTTCAAGACGAATAATTTACACAAATATCTAAAATCCTAACATTTTGTGTTTAATTTTAAGTGTTTATTTTTTTATTTTTTATAAATTATTATTATTAATTAATCCATATAAATTACAATCAACTAATTTTCTTAGGACACTTTTCCATATACCATATGTGTTGATTTGCCACTAAGTCAAAGTCAAATTTTAACACCTAATCTTTTTATAAAAATAAACTAAACTATTAATCATTTGTGCTTAATTTCAATCATTTTCTTTAAATTCTAATCAATTATTATTATTTATTAATCTATTCAAATTCCCATCAATTAATTTTATTCACACTAATACTAGACATATAAATATGCCACATGATTTGGTCTTCCATTAAATCAAAGTTAATTCTTAACACCTAATTAAATTAAGTAAATAAACTTAAACTTAAAAATTTCTTTCAAACTCAAATCAATTTTCATTTATTAATTAATTCATTAATTCCAAAGATCTAATTTTCTTCCATGTCAATTCTTTAAAGTGACATAAAAATCAAAACAAATAATTTTCACATGAAAGTAAATTTTCAAATATAAAAGTCAAACCAAATAATTTTTCACATAAAAGTAAATTTTCAAATATATATCATATATGTCAATAACATAATTATTAGTATTACTTAAATATGTCAATAATATAATCATTAATATTATTTACCCAGTTCAAATAAAATGAGATAATTATTTTATCATTAATAATTTTTGTAATTTTACTTAATTTTTCCCGTAAACTTAATTTATATTTAAAAACTATATATTATAATAATTTTAAATAACATTTAAATATTATATTGTTCTTAATAAAAATATTTGTGCTCTATAAAGTAGATATATTTTAATGTAAATTAAATTATTATTATTATTTACTATGTAATTACTTATAAATAAATGTATTTTTTATTTTTTATTTTTTATTTACTTAATAAATGTTTTTATTAATATAAAAAAATTTAATAGAAAATTTTTATTTACTTATTATTGTCCTATATTAAATACAATTTTTTAAACAAATAAATAATTTTTTATTTACTTTTAATTATTTAAAATTTTATTAAAAAATAAATTTAATGATTACATATCTAGAAATATTAAAAATATAAACAAATAACTATTTTTATTTTTATTTTTTTAAGTCTTATTGATGATGATGATGATGGTTAACGCCCACTAAGACCAAACTTTGGTCAATTAATTAGTTTCTTTTAAAACTGTATTCATGCTCAAAGAGCTTGGTGAAAAGCGTCATGAGCTCACTCTAATTTTGAAAAGTTAAAAGGCTAGGAAGGCCGGTATTGCAACAAATATAGTATGAAACTGAGATCTAATGTGAGTGTGTACACACGGCACTCTAAGAGGAAGTGATTTTCATCTTCAATGTTCTTATTCTCATAGGGACTGCAAATCCTTTCCACCCATGGTGTTTTAGGAACTCTCCAATGACTTGTTTCACTATCGAGCTCATGAGAGTTCTTTCTTATCTTGGCTATATTAGTTTTTTTCTTTGAACTCGTTAATACAGAGATATACTTTTGATATTATAGAGTATGGTTGATGACCTCCTTATAATATCTTAATTTTCTTTTAGCCTCTGAATCTTTCTCACACCACAATTTCTCTTTAAAGTTAGAAGTAACAATATTTTTAATCTTATTAATATTTTGCAATGCAACATTTTTGTCGATCTTCCAGTGGAAACCACATGCCCTGGTATCTTTATACCAACCTCACTTAAGCCTTAGGTGGTTTTGGCTTGAATTAAAAGCTAACTTAGGAAGTCTATGGTCTCCCATGTTATTGATTTTGTGTTTGTACAACAAGAGCCTAGTCATAGCTAGGCTTTTCATAGGGGAAATTCCCACTTCTATAAGGAGAATAGGATATGGTGTATTGCTTTTAATTCTTAGGTTATACATTATAAAACGCTTCTGGATTTGCTCAATCTTCCTCCAAGATTCTCTAGAGATGCTGCAACCCAAAACCTCACAACCATACAAGATAACAGGAGTGACTAAAGTTTCAAAGAGGAGCTTCCTTTTATCCCACATCACAAGGTTTGTTGCTTTACAATTATTTTCAAGACCAAAATAAGCTTTCCACCCTCCATTAGTCCTTGTCTAAATGCTATAGTTCCAGTTTATCTTGTGATGAATATCAATTGCTTGGTATTTGTAAGACGACACTTCCTCCAAGTTGCTATTGTCATACAAAAAATTAGCGTGGGTGTGCTTCTTGGATTTGATAATCATAACTTTTATTTTGTAATTGTTGACAGTCATACCCATGGTAGAGAAGAAATCCTTAAGAAGTCGAAGTTGCATATCAATATCAGATGGATCCCTTGCGAGACGAACAATGTCCTCAGCATAGAGAAGAAGGATGATGACTATCCCAACTAAGAATGTCCCAGCACAACCCACTTCTTCTGAACAACCTTCTAGCTTATCAATGTAAATGCCAAATACAGTAGGGGAGAGGGTGCAACCTTGTTTAACTCCGATATAGCACTTAATATCTCTCGACCACCCCTCGTTGCTCTTAAACTTGGAAATTACATTCTTGTATAACCTTATTAAGGAAGCTCTCAAGTCAAAAACCTTTATCTCTTCTGATCTATTCCAAAGGTTATTTCTAGGTACTATATCGAAATCCTTTCTAAAGTCCACAAAACAACAAAAGAGATTGGATTTATCATTACCACATTTCTCCATAATGATCCTAAGGGTAACGAGGTGGTCCATTGTTGAGTGTTTCCTTCTAAAACCTTCTTGGCCTTTAGCTCACTTACCTTCACTTTCAAGCCATATGTTGATCTTCTTTTCCAAAATAATACCATATAACTTGGCTAAGAGGGGGATGATCATAAGTATCTGATAATTGGAGGGGTTATTTGTATCCCCACTTTTAAAAATAGGGATAATGAGGCTCTGAGTCCAAGATTTATGGAACCCTTGTTTGACTTCTTGATTGAAAATCTTGTGGATTTGAGGGATGACGACAAGACATCCAGTTTTTAATATTTCTTCCTAATAACCGTCAATGTCCTTAGCTTTTCCATTTGCGAGACGCTTAACCCAAAAATCTATGTCTTCTAATGAGAAAACTTCTATCATTGTGAGCAGTGCTTCAAAGTTGTCTATGACATTTGGGGATTCATAAATATTTTTAATATAGGAATTCCAGTCATGTAAAAAAATTCTATTATTATCTTTAGTTTTTCTAGTTAGAATATGCCTCCAGAATTTCTTAGGAGCCACCTTAGAGAGGTGTAAGAGATTTTCTTATCTTTTAATATATTGTATTTTTTTCTTTGATTTAGGGATTTCTAAATTTTTACCTTGTCAATTTTAAGAGACTCATCAAGAGCTTCCTTGATTTCTATCCTCGCACTTTTACAATCTTTATCATACCAATTGTTGGTTTTTCTATTTTGTTTATTACTTGAGACTTCAATTGAGAACTTGTTAATAGAATGTGAGAGGGTTGTAGTAAAATTATGATAAAGTTCTTCTATGTTGTTTATACTTGATAAAGGAAGCAAAATAATTTTTAAATCTTCTATACTTTCCCTGCTACACTAAAGGATTCTTCTTTAAGATGGTTCATGGGATTAGGAGAGCATAGTATATGAACTTGGGAAGATATGAAAACCGCATTCCTCCGGAAATATCAAGAGTATTGCAAACCTAGAGACTCTCGAAATGAAATTTTTAAGATGCAACACCTCGAAGATGAGATCTTACAAGATTATCTCTAAAGGTTTAATTATGTATTACACAAGTCTAAATATAATGACCTTCGAGAAGATGCAATACAAACACTCTTCCTTAAAGGGATCTCAGAAGACTTGGTAGAAACCCTTAACCTCATGGCATTTGGTGATATCTTTCACAAAACCTTTGCAAAAATCTATGAGATGTGTAGAAGTTACTCTAGAAGTAGGGGAAAAGTTGAGAGAAATATTCGGGAAGCCTAAAATAGAAATCCAAAAGGAAATACCTCTAGTTTTTTCAGAGTCACAAGGATAGAATTAGGAAACCTATTGAAAAACTCCAAAATTGATATCTTAGGAGCAATGGGATTTCAACTAGATTCTTTACAACCTAAGATGAGCAAAGAGGAAGAGTGTGCAGCAATGAGCATTTTCTGTCCAAAATGCAGGACTAAGCATCCCCAACAAAAATTCCCATTGAACAATATCTCCATATGTTACATTTGCACGAAGGATCATACAACAAAATATTTCCCATCATTGCTTGGGTTACAAGCCATATATAAGAGTGGGGACGTTGGTGAAACATCTAGGAGGCCTTAGCAACCTATATACCAACCAACATATCAGAATTCGTCACCACAACCCCCACGCTATCATCATCCCTACCCACAACCTCAATAATGGAGCATTTCAAGTTGGCAGAACTAACGATCCCAGTACCCTCCTTCTCCTCCTCATTTTTCTCAGCATCAGTATTGGCCACAGGGATGGAGGGGATAAGCATATCCCCCGTCACCACCTATCTCCGCACCTAATCATACTTATCCTCAACACCCACCCAATATCCAACAAATTTTGCGTGGGTTTGTGCCTCCAGTTCCCTTAATGCACAACAACCTGATTGTTTCCAAAATGCAAATCCTCCATGACCTACATTATTACCCGCACAACCGATACCTAACCCAAAAAATAAGCCAACTCAAGCTCTCAACATCATTGAGTTGCAAACTCTTCCATCCTATGTTATTTCGACTGCACATGTGCACGAGATCGAATTACGATCTGGAAGAGTTGTGAATGACAAACCCTAGTCATCAGTTGTCATTCATGAGGAGGATGAAGAAGAATAAGACCCCAATGAAATCATGAATGATGTTATTTTGCAAGATGTGGATATTTCAAAAATTCCAATGCATACCCATCCTCAGCAAGAACCAACTTAGGAACAAAAAATCCCTCTATTCTCGGAATGACTAGCAATAGAAAAACATGTGATTCATCCCGAGTATGATATTCTAAATGAACTAAAAAATATCTATGTCAAAATTCCTCTATTACAGGCTATTAAGGATATACCAATTTACAGCAAGGTAATAAAGGAACTTTGTATCAAATGCCCAGGTAACAAACAGAAAGATCCCCTCACAATTCATGTTATAGGAGAGATGCCTAAGTGTATGACAGACCAGTCTAGAATTGCAAAATATACAAATCAGGGGAGCCCAGTAGTAACTGTTAATATAAATAATTTTTCCATAGAAAGTACACTTATCGATATAGGATCTGCTATTAAGATGATCACCACCACAGTTTTAGAAATTTTACAATTGGGACAATTTCTTCGACCCACCCCTTCAATCCTAGAACTAGAAAACCACACCATGGTAAGACCTGCTAGAGTTCTAGATGATATTATTGTATCAATGGCTTCATGGGAATACCCTGTTGAATTTATGGTTGCAGAATCAAAGGATCATTCTAAAGGACATCCTATTATCCTGTGAAGACCGTGGCTAGCTACTGTTACCTGCTTTATAGGATGTAGGGAAGGGGAAATGACCATTTCTAATGGGTTGTCTATGCAAAAACTTGTTTATACCCCTCAGCACGACCAGTAACTGAAAATTTGTGGTGGTTAGATTGTTCTTTTGGGGATGAAAATTTTGAATACTTTTCCCTTCCTAGTGACTACTCCTAGGAACTTCAGGAGCATACTATTGAGAATGTATTAAATCAATTTGTTTCTTCAACAACTTGTATAGATTTCCCTAAGTCTTTTGGTCAATTCGATCAAATTTTTGGAGATGAGTTTCAATAAAATTTGGACCTCTCAACATTTGTGGATACACCATGTGTCTTTTCAATTGAAGAGCATACAGGATCTTATACCATACCTTGTCAAGTTAGCCTTGGAAAATTTCTACATAGAAACTCAGGGTTAAGTGAAAACCAACAAGAGAATTTGCTCAAGGTTCTTAGAATTCAAGTTGGAGAATTTGTATGGGAGTACACTAATATGAAGGGTATATACCTTGACACTTGTATTCACCATATTTACATGGATGTGAGTATACCTCTTGTAAGGAAGCCTCAGAGGAGGATGAATCTTGCTTTGAAGGATATAGTTAAAGAGGAGTTACAAAAACTTCTCAATGCTTGTTTCATCTACCCAATCTCAGATAGTAAATGGGTGTCTCCTCTAGTGGTAATCCTAAATAAATTCATGGGGAAATGGTGTATTTGTGTTCACTTTCAAGAGTTGAATAAGGCTACTCTTAAATACTATTTCCCCTTGCACTTTATCGACCAAGTGTTAGATACCCTGTTCGACAAACAATACTTTTCTTTTATCGATGGGTATATTGGATACAATCAGATCTTGATAGCACCTAAGGATCAGGATAATACTACTTTTACTTTCCCCTAGGGTACATATTCCTATAGTGTTTTTCCATTTGGCTTGTGTAATGCACCTGCGACTTTTCAGCGGGTAGTCTTAGAAATTTTTGTTGATCTTATACATGAATGCGTAGAAGTGTACATGGATGATAATACAAGTTATGTTAATACCTTTCAAGAGGCTCTTGATAATATTGAAAAGGTTTTCATGAAGAGAACAAAGAATTGTGCTTACAAGTGAAGAGCGTTGAATATTTAAATGACACCAAAACATATTCCCACATTTCTCTCCAGTTGAGGCATGATGCCTTGAAGGACCAGTTCAAGAGGCTTAGAGATAGATGTACTTCCTCTTCCAAGTCGAAGGTAGCTGCTACAACAGCTCAACCTTCTTCTTGACTTCCTTTCTGTTTTGCTCAGTGGGACTTGGCATATCTCTAGTTTGAGGGAATGTTGATGTGCATTGCTGTCATCATTTTTTGCCATTAAATGTACTCTGTTGGAACTAATTTTGTCATTTTTGGCATATTAATCCATACTTCTTGCCATTAAGACCATCAATCAGACCTAAGTATGAACTTCCTTACATATCACTTGAATCTTGATTAAATATCATCATTTTATGGTTTATTGACAATTATCTCATATTTCTAGACATGCTTGGCATGTAGTTTTTTTCCTACAGGTTGTGGTCATCATTCATACCTTCATTTAGATGCACATTCACGCTGAAGACACCCACCCACATTTCTACCATCATTCAACCCTCTGTTCACACCATTGGATTCGTTGGTTGGAATATTGCGGAGCAATAAAGACAAAAACTGTGACATGGGTTCTGTTGGAAACATGGTCCTCATGGTTCGTGAGCCTTCATTCTAGAATATTTGCGTTCTTGTCTACCTAGTTTGACAACGCATCCTCTTCCCATGTCAAAGGAGAACCAGCACCCGTGGAATCAAGAAGACGGGGAGTGTGCTGTGCTAAGCCATTTCTATAGTAATTAAAACCTCTATTTTTAGAGAGGTCGGCCATTGAAAGGGTTGACCTTCTCTCTTATTGTAAAAATTATATAAAGAAGCCTCTGGTGGAGAAATGCAGTAATGATTTTATTCATAGAAACGCTGAGTTAGAAAACACTTCATAATATTTTTTAGTTAATGGAAGTTTCTGGTTTTTAGATGTTGATGTTTTGTTCATGATTGATTTGGGTTAGCTTCAAATCCTTGATTGCTGAGAAGAGCCCCTCACAACCATAGTTTTTTTGTGTATATTCTATATTTATTTCCTGCAAGTAAATAGTTTATTTTCCAGTACATGTATTCAACTTGGTTCCATGTAGATGTTGTTTATTTCATGTTGCTAATATAATTTACATTTTTAGATTCTAGAACGACCGGTCATGCATAGTTTCTCTTAGTTTTCTTTCAATCTTTTGATTTGTAACTAGATAAAGTTAACTAGTTAATGTTTCAAGTTCAGTTTGTAGTTAGAGTTAGTTTTGATTATTTTCCTGTAGCTATAGATTAGTTTCACTTATGTTTCATTCTTGTTCTATTATGCAATATAAATAGTTTATTTCCTTAGATAATGATTAGTATAATTTGCTTCTTGTTATTCCAGCTTTGAAAAGTCTATTTATTGATTTCCCTGAACTACAGGTTCATATGCACAAACTAGCTTGCGTTAAATCATATAGTCTTCTTATTCTCTTCATTTATATCGTTTTCTATCATCCAAACTATCTTTCAGATTGTCATCCAAATTGTCATATGAACTGTAATATTTTCTGCATTGTTTTTATGCTTCTTTAGGATTCAATTTCTTAGATTTTTAAATTGTAATATTTCTTGTAATTTATCGCCATTTATACATGTAATTAGGACCTTGTTCTGCACCACATTCAATTAAAGATTCATATTCATCCTTAGTTTTCATTCGTTTATTTAACTTTGCCTTAGTTTACTTCTTAGATTATGTTTCTATAGTTGATCTTTTATGTCTGATTTCCAAACTTGTTATTAATCTAGATATTGTCAGTTTCATCCTTAACTTAGTTTACTTCATTTTTATTAATTAATTTCATTCTCCAAAGCACATTAGTTTTTATGGTTTCTTAGTTCAAGCATAGGATTTGTTTTTTTCTATTCACATAGTTATTGAAGATGTTCATAGGATGGACTTGTTTCAGAAATAAAATATTTTTATTAAGTTTTCTACTTGCTTCTAGATTATATTTATTTTCAAGTCATCTACATATGCTTAGATTTCCTTAAATTTGTTTCACGCTTTACCTTTATAGGATAACATACCTCCAACTTCAAAGTAGTCATTAGAAATACATGTTCTTGGTTTATTGATTAATATATCAATTGATAATAACATCTCATTTCAAATCAGTATCAAGTAGTACAACTAGAGTCATTTACTTATGAATAAAGAATAGATTACAATGTTTACAATCACTTGTAATTGGACACTTTTTAGTTTACATCTCTTTGAAGAGGTTAAATTAGATTTTCTTACATTCGGTTTCCTGGTTACCTTTGAAAGTCATTTCGATACACCTTCTCCAGTTCATGTCACATTTGATACATATCCTCAGAATCCCCAAGGGGAATGGAATTAGATAATTAAGCTTAGTTTTGAGTATTTGTTAAATGCATGCATAGTTTAACTATTGAATTTCTTAGGTATATTAACTAGTTGTAATCTTGCCTTAGATAATATAATTTATTGTCTTTGTATAGTTAATTATAAGTTGAATCATTTCATTGATAGGGTTCTAAACTTGTTCATAGACTTTCTAATTCCTAGATTAGAAGATGAATAATTGATCAATAGGTTTCACTATAAAGAGTAGTTTACTTTTGATCAAGTCTTGTTTCTTAGAATAGTATTGTTTATATATTTTCAGTTATTGTTCATAGAGTAGAGTAGTATAGATTGATACTACTCTAATCTATTGGTTTTGGTCAAGTCACATTTACCTTGGTAGTTGTATTTCTGAACTTTGACTCGGTTTTTCATTTTGAAAGATCTTTTGATCTTTTCATTATTAAAATATTTCTATGATATCATAGATACCCTTCTACCCTAGCATATATTTTGTGTCAACTCCAAGTTTACAAAACCTGGTCGATAAATTAAATATTTAGTGAATATATTAAGACAATAAAACACCCAACACGGACTCTGCATCCAATAGAGAGGTAGAGTAAATTACTACTGTCATGTTTTTAATTTCTTTTTGTTTTGTTTAAATAGTGTCATTCCAAGTGGGCATTTTGGACAAAGTTGAATAGTTGTTCGAGATTTGCTAGTTCTCTTTTGAATTATAAATGATAGTGGGCTTGGAATAGTCTATCTTTAAATTTTATTTTATTTTCTTTATATATGAATCTGAACATGGTTTCTTTCCTTGATTCCAGGTTAGTGTCTATTTAAGTCACCTCTAAATAAAATGATCACATATGTCACTTCATACCTCTTGTCAGCAAGAAAACTCGAAGGTATTGTTGCTAATATTTCATCTCATTTCATTTCCATTTATCTAGTGGCTAAGAGTACTTAGAGTTAATTCCCATTCTTATTGTTGTGACATGTGAAATGTACTAGTTCAAGTTTTGGTCCTTTGAAGTTAATATGGACATCCAAATCTGATTGAAACTATCTGAAGGTTGTGTAAGATGTTCATAGAACTTGGGAGAAACATGCACCTGTATTCATTTTACAGGGGATTGTGGCTTGGCCCACATTGGAGGAAGATGAGTCTGGAACACTATTTTCTCATCCTTTGCTTCTATATAAACTAAAATTCTCCTTTCCATGGAATACACCATTATCTTCAAGTTACTTATGAATTTTTAGTCAAATTCAGATATCTTGGCATAACTCTATATGACTCAGTAAATAGTTTAACAATGGATGCATGCTTTTCATTGCTATAAATTTCTAAGTTTCTTGCATTTTGTATCATTCAAGCATACGAAATAGTGATTACCAAGTTACTATAGATCCATAATGGCTTACCTTGTAGTAGTCATTCAAGTTCTTCAACTTTAGTTATTAAGTGCAAAAATATATTTGCACTCAAAGTGGGTTGCGGTCTTTGTAGAGGGATTATTATACTTTGAATATTATGTTAAAGAAGCTTTATCATGTAAGGGGTCTATCTCCTTTATCATATGATTTGGTCTATGTGATGCATCTGCTTCTAGTGTTGGGAATCATATTTCATCTAATTAGTCTTATAATTTGTAGCCTTTTGGAGGACTATTTATGTAGTATATTGAATGCATCTTTCCTGGGATTGTACTATATGACTAAAATGGTTAGTTAGTATAATGCTATATTGTTTTTTTTTTGGAGGAAGTATCCTTGGATATGAATTTGTCCTCCTATTAAGGAGATGAGATGTATGTAGATATAATGTCCCTAAAATCTGTAAATATTTTTTTTTGTAGGGTTAATAATACTGCTAAGATATAAGGGAGATCTTATTCTTAACTTCAGATTAATAGAAACATAATAGGAACTATACTAGTATGTTCATGCTCTTCTTCTATTCTCATATACGTTTATATTTTGCTATGATGTTTATTGTCATTCTTTTATATATTGGTGTACCGGTATATTGATATCTTCTATCTGGTTTTAGTGATGCTCTGATATTGTTTATTGATGTTGGATACTTTTTACATTACTTAGTTTTTATTTACTAAATGACGAGGCTAACTTACCTATGCATTTAAAGGGGAGGAGTGGCTGGATTTTACCCACATTTTACCTAACGACTCACTTGTAAAGGTAAGGAAATCCTATGATTTGGGCTTACTTAGTTCTTCGCTGACAGAGGCATGGTTATAGTGTCTAATAAAATTGCTTGACAGGTATGCAGACATCATTGTGGTTTAAAATTGTTACACATTCATTTTGGTATTTGTTTAGCATACTTCTAATTCCTTTCTGGTTTTGTTTGTAGGTGTGATGAGCGTGGAACAACTTGCGATTGTGGAAAAGGAAGGGTTGTCAAGCGTATGCTTGGTAAGCCTAAACAAAAAGGGCATTCAAAGATCTACTTGGTCATTTATGGGGTCTGCAGGGCCTCTTTGTTTGCAAAAAGGCTTGTTGGGAACCCAATATGCAAGTGAATTACAGTAAACATACATAGCGTGCAATATTTATTGTCAACCCAGGGAAGTATTTTATTTCAAGGATAACATGCACAATATATGCTTAAACACTAAATTGTTGTAAATGAACAATCCTATTTTTTGTTTAGTTATGCTCATCCCAAGAATCCACTTAATATAGTTTACCTTCTAAAAGATATAGTCACAATTGCGTCATGTTGTTCTTAATCTCGAAATTGAAAGATTCATGAAATCACATCTAGGTTACTTTTGCAGAAAATGAGCTCTTGTTTACCAAATCATCTAATAATTTACCCAACTATCTTAATCTAATTATTCTAGAAATCCAAAAGACATAAATTGAGTTCAGCTAGTCTAGAAATTTAGAGTATAGAAATTGAGTTCAACTATCCTATGAATTCAAAGTACAGGAATGAAATTATGCAACCATAAAAGCAAGGAACAAATTGCAAGGATTCATGGAAACAACAACTAAAAGATCTAAGGATGAACAGAGCTGTTACAACTACCACACAATTTGCATAAGGAATAATTACATACTCAGTCGACTGTCACACCATGCCACCACAGATTTCCAAGAGATTCAATTAATATCACATTGTAAATCTACAACTGTTACAGTTTCCTATGAAGAAATAAAATTTACATAACATCACATGACAGAATAATTAAAATGCCTAATTTAACTCAGCAATCCCTATGGGAAGGTGGGCCCAGCCTTCACACAGAGATTTTGGATGAACACACGTTAAAACCCTTAGATCTGAAGTAACTCCTTGTATTAAAAAGGGAGATCAATTACACAACTCTCAGTCATAGCTAATACAATGAATTGGTTACGGGTTCAACCCCTAGCTCAGAACAGTTCTCCATATTTATACAATGTAAATAATAACATCGTATCCCTATTATTGGGCAGCCATGAAGATCTCTGATCTTCAGGCGCCCTAAATTACAACAGTTGTTACAACCGTAGCAGGATGAAAGATAGGAAATATAGGGAAACTATTAATTGACCTAGGAATAATGATATCTTCAAATCACAACTATACATGAGTAGCAGTGCACTATTGACAACCAAATCTGTCGCATTCTGTTTCAGCTATCTTTGTACAACTTTGCTTGGAATAATATACTAGGACCGCATTCCTTGGGCAATGGTAGGATGGATGGCGATTAGCTTGAGCGATGAATACCCATCATTTTCGTAGCATGTTCAGCCTGTTCTACCTGTAGTCTATATATCTCAAATACCTTTATAAACCATCATATGTTATCATATTGAGAGATATAAATCCTTAATTACCACAATCATAAGTATTAATAAAATAAGACAATAACCAATCATACCTAGGTGGCTTGAAGAGCAGAGTGAGGGTAAAACATCTATTTAGCATGCTCAATGGGGTAGGATAGGGCAAAAAGGAGTGAATAAGGATGGTCAAAAAGGGGCCATTTTTGGGCCCAACATCTCCCCCCAACTGTCTTATTGCATGTCCTCATGCAACAGCCTCCATTATTCCGAATCTGAATCTTGCATTGTGCTCTATTCATGGAGAGAAGAGAAGTTGCAGGGGAACTTAGACATTCCTTATTTTTCTATGAACCCTCTATGGGAAACCCAATATCTCCAACATTGCTGCTCCTCTGCCTTGGTCAGTGATAAATCCATCCTGTATGGTTTTGCTAGCCACCAGATGAGGGGAAATTTAAATTTTAGGCCCAGCCAATTAGTCCCACACTCCCTAATACATCCAACATAACCCTCAACCCTGGAAAGTTCCTGTTCAAAATTTCTAAAATAGTAGGGGTCTCTGTTCTTGAGGGTAGGAGAGACGACCTACCATCTGTGCTTACTTCCTTCCAACGCTGCTTGTTGGTGTATAGAAAGTACAGGTAGAAATAACTTCCTCCTGCAGTTCCATTATGTGCCGAGTCTGGATGGGGCATGAGAGCAATGTCCTGTATCATGCAAGAAAAATACAAGGATTTTGAGGCTCACTTCGGACCCACAGATTAGAGTGGGCTTCATTGTGAGAAAAGGTTTGAAAAGACCTTTCCCACTGAGCATGATTTATCACAAAAGAATCAAAGTCCCTCAATTGAACATCTCCTGAAAAATGGATAGGATTTGAATGGCGGTCCAGAGGATAAGTCATCTCATGCAAATACAGTTCACACAGTAGATTCTGGTCTTCAAAATTGCTTCTCAAAAATGTTTCCAAGAATTTTGCTAAGTTTTCTATCTCAAATGACCTCCCTTCCTTCACAACCCTTAACTTAAACCAAAGAAATTGTTCAAATAAAAAGACAGGTTAAGAAGAGGAAGGTACCCTAGTGCCCAGGAGTTCTTGAGAAAGAGCATACATCTGATCTTTTTCTTTCTACATAGACTGGAACTTATCCAGATCCCTTAGCTCCTTCTATAGTTCTTCCTCCTGAAGCCTCTAGGTCATGAGTTCTTTTGCCCATTTCTCCTTTCGTCCACCGATGGTCTTTTTATGTTCAGTGAGGGAAACCATCCCTTCTTGACATTCTTCCACCTGGCTCTTCCACTTTCTTACCTCCATTTTCAAAAATGAGATTTCCTTTGTGGGTTGCAGAGTTTCTTCTTTTTTAGGATACTCATCCTTGTTAGAATCCAGGTCAATAAAATTTTGAAGGGATTCAGTCCACACCTTATCACCTGATATGCCACATTAGACATCCTGCACATCTGAAGCTATTTCTAAGGGTGTTGGTTCTTGTGTGACAACAAATCTACCTGGAATCTCTTCAGTAACAATGTTCACCACTCCTGGAGATTCTAGTTCTTGTGTAACAACATCTTCTTTCTGAGGTTCTCCCTTGGCAATTTTGGCAGCTGACTGTGAGGACGTTGGTTCTTGTGGAGAAACTTCCTCTTGAATTTTAATTTCATTTTTAACCTGATCATCAGCTTCTATCTTAGCCAGGGACTATGAGGCTACTGGTTCTAGTGTGACAGAGCCCTATTCTTCTTTTTCCTCATGCTGCTAAGATTGGATGTCTTCTTCAGTATGCAACTGTTCCTCAAGAATTTCAATATCACATGAGGGTTGTGATTGAACTTGTTCATCTTCACCCCAATCCATATCAGGAATGACATCCACTTCAGGGTTGGCCTCTTATTGTATCCCAGGAGTCTCTACTACAATTTTCAAGTATGTTGGTTCTTGTGTGGCAACATCCTGATTTATTTCTTCATCTCCCTATTGTTGTGATTCCAATTCTAGTATCTCTATGTCCTGAGACAATTCTAGGTCATAGTACAAATTTCTTCATTAAATTCTAGAGTGCCTGTAGTGCTTGGTTCTTCTTCTTTCATTTGAACAGCCACTTGGGCAAGAACATTCAAGGATGTTGGTTCTTGTGTGACAGCATCCTATTCAGCCTCATCATTGTTTTTCTATTGTAGTTCTATGTCTATTATTTCTATGTCATGAGAGGATTTCGGGGTCTCAGTGCCATTTTCATCCATAAAATTAGGAATAAATTCATCTTCTAGTTCCTCTATCCCAGGGTTAGTGGAAATTTTGACAGGAATATTCAAGGATGCCGATTCTTGTGTGGCAGCATCCTACTCATCTGAAAATTACTTCTCCTAAAGTTTCTCTTGGGTAATTTTACCACTTCTTAGATTGGAAACTTCATCAAGAATATTTAAAGATGCTGGTTCTTGTGTGACAGCATCCTGTTCATCTACAATTTCTTTCTCCTGAAGTTTCTCTTTGGGAGTCCCATCATCTCTCAAATCAGGTTGTCCCTATCCTTCCACAGTTGTAGGTGCAGACTACTGTGTTGTAAAGGCCTGCATTATAACCTTATAACCTGATTCATTAAATATTTCTCCATAGGTAGGATAGACCACTCTTTCTTCCTCTTTGCCAGCCTCAGTAGGATTTGATCTTTCCAATTGATTTGCAGCTTCAACCAATGCGTGCAGCTTCCTTTCACCCTATTTTCTGCATGCTTCTTTCCAATTTTTCAATTCTTTTCTAAGTGCCTAGACTTCCTCTTTTAATAGCCTATTTTCAAACAAAAGTCCTTTAATTTGGGGTTCTTCTTCAACTGGCCCCTGTGAGGTGTCAATTGGTTTGGGTTTAAGAATGGGGAACTCAATTTGTGCTTCTAAGGTTGCCCATATTTCCCTTGCTTCTTCTGCTACTACGACTGAGCTGGTTCTTTTCCTTATTATTGGTGAAGATGCCTTAATTTCATCCTTTGATCTCCTTCTTTTTCTCTTTGGTGTTGGAGTTTCTGGATTCACAGCTAAAGTGGAAGGAATATCCCTAGTTCCACCATTTTCTTGTTCCTCGGGGTGTTCTTCCTCAATCAAGGTTCCTCCTCATTCAGGTGAGGATTCAATGGCCACCATCTCAATGTTTTCTTCTATTTCCATGGCTCTATCATATTTGGGTTTAACTGTCACAGCATCTAATGCTGCTCCAGTTTCACCCTCTGCTCCTAGAGCTACCCTACTATTTAGTTCTTCCATAGGGTTTTCATGTACATCCTCTCCCAATTGTTCTGCTTGTACCCTTGGATGATATTCTGATCTAGTCCCATATCCCCCCCCAAACTACATTGAAGGGGCAGCATTTCATCTGAGTTATCGCATGTTTGAAGGTTCATAGTGAGTTGGAATACCCATGTTTATGTATTCAGAATTATATTGCAGTCTGACAGATTACAGATTCCGATAATGGAGGTTACAACACAGAGTATGCATGAACAACTGAGAGGGGAGTTAGGCAAATTTAGAAAGTTTCACCGTATTGGATTTTTGAAATTTTATCCCAAATTGATAAAGGTGGAGGTTATTAGATAGCATAATTAGTCATTACATCGCACGAGCAGAGAGTTAATTGATGCAATAATGGGCATAAAAAGGTAGGTATGACTGATATTGTCAAATCATGTTGATACTTAATCAAGTGGTTAATCAAAGCCATACCTTTGAAAATGAGCGATGGATGTCCCTTGGAGAATAATAGAACATGTGATTGCAGTCATTGTGAAAGCTGAATTCATGCGCTATGCAGTCATTAAATGTAATCATTGTTACAGGGGTGTTGTAATAACATTTTTCGCCGATGAACCAAAAACCATCGTGTTAAAATGGTCGAAAACATGGTGAATTGGAGCCAAATCTAGAAGAGTTTCCATCCTGCAAAAAGATCTGCCAATAAAACACGAGTCACAACCATAGGCCATAAAGAGATCAAAGCAAAGGCGCGGCCTTGAATGATCGAAAAATCAGCCAAATGTTGCGGAGTTACAGCTGCCGAAAAAGAAGTCGCAGCTGCCGAAAAAAGGGTGTCGTAGCTACCGAAAAAAGGGTTGCAACTGCAGAAGAAAGGATAAAAGAATGTTAATGGATGGAAAGTGACTGTAGTGTAGCTACGTGAAACGGGATTTGTGGGAAAAAGTAAAACAGGGTCACGGTTGTGGAAACAGTGTTGCAACTGCCATGAATGGTGTTGCAGATACCGGAAAAAGGTGTTGTAGCTGCTGGAAAAAGGTGTTGTAGCTACCGAAAAAAGGTGTTGTAGTTGCTAGAAAAAGGTGTTGCAGCTATCGAAAAAAGGTGTTTCAGCTGCCAGAAAAAGGTGCTTCAGCTGCGACGAATTTTGTTGAAGGGGAAGGAAAAATTCGGTGCAGGAAATTATAAAGGAATGATTTTTGGTTGCCAGGCCCGATAGACCACGACTCTTAGGCGCTTTCCTAAACAATTTATAAAAACGGATCAAGTGTAAAATGAAAAAGGATAACAATAACAGAAAAAAAAACAATAATTTATTTATGTACAAAGATCCATATGTGGTTTACAGTGATTAATTATGGGTTGACAGGGGGAGATAAAAATTCCTACCCTTGTGCTAACTGGTAGTCTGGATCAGTTGCAATTTGTGAGATAAATGAATCCTTTGAAATGGGCTTATGGTATTGTTGTACATGAATAAACACCTTATCACCGAAGGTCTGGGGTTACCAACATACTCATAAAACTTGTAGGAAATCGACTCTAGAGTACAGAAAAGGAAATAGGAGGATAGGAAAGACTCACCCAATACACAATGGTTGATCCTAACTTTGTCCTCTTCCGCTCTACTTCTCCTCCAAATCCTTTAAGGATGCTTCTCCTTCACCTGTCAAGAACAATTCTTCCAAATGCAAGATGATACATGTATATAAAATAGCTTAGATAAATCATATACAAAGTGATTAATCATAAGTATTCATCAAACCATGATACATGAAATACATTCAAGACACATATGGAAGAAGGATTCTCTTTATTAACAATAATGAATGAGTTCAGATTACAACCCAACGCCTGAGACAAGGACTCCTCTGCAACCAAAGGATTCTAAGTTCCACTGCTCCAAAGACTTCTGAATAGACTCCACCAGCATAACTTTTCTATCCAAGTATATGTGATTAATACCCTCCCCAAGGCCTTTACTTATACATGGTGAAATAAGGCAGTTTAGAGGGTTGAGGACGTTGAGATGATTAAGGTGATTATGGTTAAGGGCTTAACAAATCTCAAATAATCATGATTTATTATTTTTAAAGTCAAAGGAAGGTGTACGCGAGTATTAATATTGGCAACTCGTGTATGACGTGCGAGTTGCTATAAGGGGAACCCGTGTACAAATCTATACGTGAGATGCAATTACCGATACTCATGTACAACACGTGACATGCTTTAATAAAAGGCGGGTATGTACGTGAGTTTCCTATAAGAAGAGACGCATATAGCACTTGACATATTCTAAGGTAAAAATAACCAGTTGGATGGATGATAAATGTAATTCATAATATGCCCATCTATAGTGTTTTAGGCAACCTTCAATCCATAAATGTCCTTTTGTGTGCCAACATAAGGAATGTCGGCACTCGGACGAAGAAGTGCCATTCAGGTGGATAATAGATGCCCCCTAATGTGTGAGGTCAGATGGAAGCGATGGCTGAAATACATTATAATATTCATCTTTGGAGAACTCAGAAATCCAATGGATCAGAGGTAGTACCTAAAACAAATACATAATAATGTCATATACAAAGTCATATCTGAGGATGCTATGTTCAATTTACTGGAACACTAGCTCCTTTACAAGATTTGAGTACATCATATGATACGAGTATGAAACCACATATATTACAAAGGTGGATCAAAGCCACAATATTCAATAATGATGAGTCTTCAAAGATCTGGAAGCTGTGTACATGAATAGAACATAATCTTCCACAACTTAGTCCATAGGTGAGGAACTAAGGTCTTCATAAATTATCCCAAAGAACTAGTACAATCCAAGCCATGTGAATAAAGGTAGGCTGAAGTCAAACATGGAAAGAATTCAACAGTTTGTCAATAAATAGGTGATAATAGACAACTTAAGAAAAGTAATTCACCAATGATGAAAGTGAATCCTAAGGTACGATCGTCAAAACTCTAGGTCTTCGTCATCAGGAAGTACTGAAATGGAAGCATGTTATGATAAGGAAGGCAATAGATCCTCCAACGGATTACAAGAGTGACTAGGAACTGGGTAAAAGAAGGGAGACATAATAGATAATAGATATAACAATGATAGGATCGGGATATAGATCAAACATTGGGTGAAGTCCTTGAACAATGAGCACGACACTGAGATGACCCAAGGCATCTTGTAACTTATAGATAGAACAACTAAACTTATTTGTCATGTAGAATACATGATCAGATTCCCCAGGTATAACGGACAAGAGGAGGAGTAGGAAACTCAAAGTAATAGTTGAATGGAAAGTGATCACTAAGACATGGGTATTGAAAAAAACAAAGAGTGCTATGTTCAAGGAGGACATGCTGCCACTACTGAAAACAAGAGAAACTTCTTCCTTACCTTCCCTGTTAAATTTTAACGAGTCCAGGAAAGTCAACTCGGATCCCTCTTCATTTTTTAACAAGCTTGAAGAGAAGAGAAAATAATGCTTGATAGTGTCACTAATTCGTGGATTTAATGAGCCCGAACTAGTACATGCTCAGTGGGTGTTTTCACATTTAGAGAGTCTGAAAACTCCAAAGAAGACTCTAGGGGGGTCCGTTTTCATCCAATTTAGTCTCCTAAGGCCGAAAAAGTATAAAACGTACCACATAAGAACTCTCTTAACTTCCGTAGAAGAAAAGGTGAACCTTTTTTGTACTTAGTCAGGGAGGTCCGAAAAAGGTTAAACTACCACTTACCCAACATTCCTTCCAAAACAGCATAAAATAACTTGAGTTTTACGAGTTTGAAGGAAAGCAAGATCACTCGGAAAGATCCATTTGATTACGAGAAATGGGGCTTACAACAATAAACTCGTTGCTTTGTTCTTAAGTGTTTAACGAGCATGACAAAGACACAAAGTACACTCGGAATATTTTTCATGTTTAAGTCCAGAGCACGAAAAAGAGAAAACTAAGCTCATACTAGGCGTTCCTTTTCCATAAATTTAGTCCCTCAGGTTCAGAAAAGTGATAAACCTATGCCTGAGAATACTCTTCTCAATTCAAAAAGAAAAGAGAGGGATCCTTTCTCGTATTATTCTGCATGGTCCGAGAAAGATATAACCTACCACCAATGCGGATGCCTGTTCACATATTCTTAATGAGATTGAACAGACAAGTTAACTCGACAGTCAAGTCTATTTTGAAGGAGTTAGACCTGGGCCTAAAGAAACTCCATAAGGGCGGGGAGTCCTATAAAGGGATAGCTTGTAAAAAGAGATTCCAAAGAAGCTCTATTTGGTGTGAAAAATATCTAAAAGGATACCCCTATACCTGAAACAGTTGCGGCATGAGCATCAAAGAACAACATAGGCTTTGAAAAAAGATACTCATGAAAAAAGGGTCCTATCCACGGAAGAACAATGGTAAAAATAGGGAACTAATGGTTCATAATACCATAGTCCGTGGAAAAATGCTGATTGCTAAGGTTAATTTGGATTGAATATAGATGCCAAAAATGCATTGGAAATGACAAAACCACCCTATTGGAGCAAAAAAACACTTTATAATGATGAAAAAACCTGTTTCAAAGCAAAAATAAATATGGTATTAGTTGAATAGATTTTCAAACTATAGAAAAAAACCCACTTGGAGAAATAAAATTTCTATAAATAGTTGAAAATCAAAATAAAACTCATCATTTGGAATTTTTAGCCATAAGAAGCAATTTTTTACCTCTACCTTTGTTCAATCGTCGAGGACAATCTAGCAGATGAAATCAAATTTTGCAAGTTGTAGGTAAGCCTACACCCCGAGCTCTTCATTTTTATCCTAGCAATTATCAATTTTGAGTCCCAATTTCATAATTAAAGCATCCTAAAGCATGTCACGGCGCATACGCGGGTTCACAACATAAAAAATCGTGTACACGCATTCTGTATGCGGGTTGACTTTAGAGACATTCGCGTACAGTACACGACATGTCTAACTAGACAGTTGCGTGTACTGCATGAAGGATGAAAAAGCTAATTATAGTTCAAAATGTTTGAAACTTTGTATGGAATTAATGAATCAAATTACTTGTTTTTCTAGGTGTGAAGATGGTGTTGGAATGGAGGGAACGGGAACATGAAACAATGGACCAAGAAGCAATCCAAAGTGCACCCACTATACATGTATTACGAACAAGTGGGCTATTAAAGTTCTTTTGCACATCACCCATGCAGGCCAATGTCCACCTATTGGAGTTCATGATAAACTATTGGGATCACGATTTGGGGATGTTTGACCTATAGGGTGAGACCTTGGAGATTACTACTGAGGACATGTATTTCATTACCAGTCTGTCACGATGAGGAGCACCGGTCAACTTAGAGGACATCGGCAGGGGCGATGACCCTCTAACACAACGAGGAGCACCGGTCAACTTAGAGGGAATCAGTAGGGGCGGTGACCCTCTAAGTGTCCAGAACTATATAGATGTGTTTTGCACACCATGTACCCAAAAGAGAGGGAGTTGTGTCCCTATTGCACATATCTGTGACTTACACTATAGGTACTTACAAGCACCATCATGAGGATTTCAGGATCCTCCTCATTACATTTGGCTACATGGAACCAAATGAGGCTGGCAGTGGGTTGTTTTCATAGTGCTCTCTATGATTGGTGTTTGGGAGTTGTCCCTATCATGAAAAGACAACTGTCTGATTGCAAGAGAGGAAGGCGAAAGAACTTTGGTTATGTGAGCATATTGGTTGCCTTCTTCTTCTTCGAGAGTACTAGGGTTGAGCCCTACCAAACCTCTACCAGTCCGATCTCCACGTCAGCCGAGGCTGAGCAGATGGGTATACATCTTCCTTCGTCAAGGAGGAGGAGACACAGTGCATAGTGTGTACGATGATGATTTATATATCTGGTGGGAACGACAGCTACTGGCACTAGAGTAGTTTCCATATCTCGGCATGGATTTTCGAGGTGACCCAGACCTTGTCCTCCCTCCAGGAGGAGCATGGGGAGAGTTAGGTAAAAAAAAATTTAATTTTTATTAGTTTTAAAATTTTTATGAATTTTTAAACGATAAATATATACATATGTACAAGTCTAAATCCTATAAATGTGTCAAAATGCAGATATTGGACTGGTTTTCCCTAAGGGGCATCCACGCATGTTTGTTCCTCCTGTCATAGGTGAAGACCTGGGGCTAATCAGGGTTCTAGAGGGGAATCTGTCCAGGATAACCCAAAGAGTTCCCACTTTTCGGATAGAGCATATCCCGACTACCATGCAAGAGTTCGTTGTTGGATTTCCATCGGTATGGTTATGTCTTTTTAGGCAAGTGGCCAGAGTGGTTTTGGTATACATAGATGCTGTGGAGGTTGCCAAATCTAAAGAGGCTGAGGAAGCCAGAGTACAGAGGGACCATGGGGACCAAGGTGGTCCAAGTGACCAGGGTGGTCCTGCTTAGATCTAAAACATTTTGATGGACAATGATCTACATTTTTGTATATTTTTGTATATTATACCATTATGATGGGATCGAAGGATCAAACTCAACCTATGTATAGAAATATATTTTACATATATATATATATATATATATATATATATATATATATATTGTTGTCGGTTTATTTACAAGTGTTTTTTATGAGCATGTTGTATATTTTTATGAAATGTGTGTTAGATGCCAATCTAAAATGTAATTAGCATATGCATTAGTCAATGAATTCTGATTTTGTGGAATGTGATTGAATATAATAACTTCAAAATTTCTTTTCAATAATTGAATTTGCATGAACTGACGTAATAGAATAGGATTTCGTACCTGATAAGCTCGATTGAGCTGGGAAACCACTAGCTGAGAGTCTAGACGGACTTCAAGCTTAGTGATACCGTGTGACAAAGCATCCCATAGAAGCTCAATTATGGCCCTATACTCAGCAACGTTATTAGAAGCAGGACCTAAGAAAGCACCTCTAGCAACGACTAGTTGCCCTGAAGGGGAGTAAATAACCCACGCTGCTGAAGCTAGGTTACAAGTGTGACGGCTGGCGCCATCAGCGAACCCTATATACCTTTAAGAAGGCATCTGCAACAACCAGCAGATAGTATAAACCGACAACCTAATGTACATAAAAATACATACAATAAAAGTACAACAAAAAGTGCTAAGCTTAAGCATAGTACTTTTTCAAGTAGAGCCCATTTCTAGGCTCCGGAAGCTTGTTCCCATCAAAATCAATCAACTCATATGCGCCCTTCTTCAAAAATTTCGATATGACATAAGGTCCTAATCACATGGCCTTGAATTTTACTGCCCCCAGGGGTTCTTTGTCTTGGTCCCAAAGCAAGACAAGTTCTTCCTCAGAGAAAACCTAAGGTTTGACCGATTTTTCATATTGAGTTTTGACCCTATTTTTATGAGCTTGATTAGCGGTCAGTGCATCTCTACACTATTCATCAATGTGTTCTAAATGTACCAGACGTTCCTCAAGCTCAGTCGTATCATGTAACACATGAATAGCTATTTTTAGAGACGAGATTTCACACTCAATTGGAGTAATTGCTTCCACTCGATGAACGAGTTGGAAGGGGGAGAAACCCGTAGGAGTTTTTACATTAGCTCGGTAGGTCCAAAGAGAAGGATATAGCATGATGTGCCAGTTAGAATGGGTTGCATCAATTGTATGTTTAAGGATAGTCTTTAAAGTTTTGTTGATAGCCTCAACCTGACCATTTTCTTGCGGATAGTACGAAGATGAATGTTCTTGTCTGAATCCGAGCATAGTGGTCAGTTCTGTCATCATGTTATTTTGGGCATACCAAACCGTGCTATATTCTGATTGAATACGAAGAAAGATGTTGTTTCCCCGTCGGCTTTAAAAGTAGGAATTTCCTCTGCCCATTTCATAAAATAGTCAACAACGACAATGATGTATTTATGCCCCCCAGCCGAAGCTGGGTTGCATGTCGCATAATCAATCCCCCATTTCATGAAGGGGCCTACCGAGACAACAGGAAATAACGGAGCAGGATGTGACCGCATTTTCCTGGTGTAAAGCTAACACGGATGACAGCACTTCACTGCTTCCACACAATCTTTGAAGATCATGGGCCAAAAATAACCGGCACGCAGTATCTTCTGGGCCGTTGCTAACCCAGATAAATGACCCCCACACGCTTCGCTATGGGAATCATTCAAGACAATCTTCGCTTCTTCATGGGTAAGGAAACGACACAAAATGGAATCTACCCCTCGTCGATATAATGTATCTCCTATGATGAGGTAGTTCTTGGCATGAAGGCATAATTTACGTCGTTCCTCCCTTGAGGACGCCGCAGGGTACTTCAAAGTCTGGAGATATATAAGAATATCCCTGTACCAAGGATCAGAGGTGGATATCAAGAATATGTGCTCATCTGGGAATGAGTCATCTTCAACAGCTACATCTTCTTCAGTAGGAAATTCTGCTATAAGTTCACCAAAAACTAAGGACTTCTTAGAATTAGCGTACTGAAAATCCAAGTCAAACTCTTGAAGAATGACTATCCATTTGTTAAATTCCCCCCCAACAATCTGTCGGGATAAAACGTATTGAAACAGATTCACATCCACCACTACTATCGTGGTCCTCAGTAAAATGTAGTGACGTAACTTCTAAAGAGCATAAACGACTGCTAAGGCTAATTTCTCAACGTGGGAGTATTTAAGTTTAGGTCTGGCCAAAGCATAGCTAAGATAATAAACGACATGCTCTACAAGCTTATCATCCTCTTGAACCAATACTACCCCAATGGTCGACTTAGACACGGCCAGATATAATATAAAATCCCTAGAATAGTCTAGCGGATTCAACAAGGGTACCAACAACAAAGCTTTTTTCAATCCCTCAAACGCAAGTTGTGCGGTTTCATCCCATACAAATGGGGTGTCCTGCTTGAGCAGGTGCATGAAACCCTTAGTAATCTTGGCATAGTTTACAATAAAATGTCGAAGAAAATTAGACTTTCCTTGTAGGCTTTGAAGTTGCCTGATAGAACGAGGAGGAGGCAGATTTACAATGGCCTCAACTTTCAATGGATCCACCTGGATGCCTCTACTAGAGATGATGAACCCGAGCAATCTTCCTGACTTGACATATAATACACACTTGTGGGGATTCAAGCAGATTTTATAATGTCTGCATCTCTCAAATATCAACCGTAAATGATCTGGATGTTGAATCCTCTTACGAGAATGTGCAGGTAGATCATCAAGGTATGGTTCGACAATGTCTTTAATATCATGGAAGGCAAAGTTCATAGCCTTTTGAAAGGTTGCCCCAACATTTTTCAATCCAAAGGGAATTTTCTTATATGCGAAGGTACCCCAAGGAAAAATGAAAGCAATTTTATGTTGGTCTTTCGGTTTTATTTGAATTTGATTGTATCCGGAGAAATTGTCCATAAAGGAGAACACCTCACTTCCCACACAAGCATCTATAATCTGGTCTCTAAATGGTGTGGGATAGTTGTCCTTAGGATAGGATTTATTTAGGTCTCTAAAGTCTGTACAAATGCGGATAGTCCCTTGCTTCTTATCAACAGGAATAGGGTTGGATACCCATTCTGTCAAAGCGATGGGATAGATAAAACCAACCTTCAACGACTTTTCAACTTCGGCTTTCATAGCCACCGCTTTGTGCAGGTTAATAGGTCTTAACTTTTGTTGAACCGGTTTGGCATCAGGATATGTTCGGATTTCATGTTCAACAATCGATGGATCTATGCCCGGCATCTCCTCATAAGACCAAGCAAAGACATCACGAAATTCCTTAAACAGGGCAGTATAGATAGAAATCTCTTTAGGAGAGCAATTTGCACCTATGTATATGTTTTCCACAACATCGAGATTTATAGAGATGTTAATAGGTATAGTGGTAGAAATATTTGCCATATTCCCCTTGGCAAACATTCCTTCCCTAGGCAAGGGATTTATAGGTATATCAACATCTTTTGACAATCTCAAATGAAACTCTTGATTTTCTATTCTGCTTAGTTATGGAACAAAATAAGATCGATGATGAAGATCCTCACAAATTTTACCACGTCCACTCATGTATTCCAAAATGGCTTCATCAGAAGGTAAAACCATGTCTAAACAATCGATAGAGTGCAAAGATTTTTCTGCCCATGTGGGAAAATAGACCTCTTCCAGATCTTTTGGGACTGTTAGAGGATCTGGGATAGGATCAACAATGGCTTGAGTGATGGCTTGATAAGCTACCTCCAATGCCGATAAGGGCACCTCTAGTTCATGGGGGGGCGAGAGAACCCAAGGATCAGTCCTATCAACAACCATAGCTATGGACCTCCCCACACTAGTAGAACCAATATAATTAACTGAGGCTGGAAGATCAAATGTGCCCATCAATGATGTGTACATTCCATCCCCCAAGCTCTATGCAGCAGGTTTGACCTGATCAACCAATGGCACAGCGGACTCATTAGACTCTAAACGACCTTTTCGGGTAAAATCAAGTTGGTCAATAGTAACCAACTTTCCCTCATGTGGAAAAACCACTACACGAAAGACGGCCGACGCAATAGTAGGCATCACATAAGTCCAGTTTCTTCCCAGAAGCAGATTATAGTCCAAAGGAGCATCAATCACTTCTACCTCAATAGACACTGCTTTGCCTGCCAAATTAATTTTAAAAGCCCGCAAGATACCATGTGGATAGAAAGACCTTCCATCAAAAGTAGTAAGTAGAGTGTTTGATGAGACCAGCTCTAGGGATCCGAGAGCTCTCCAACAGGTCAAGGACATAACACATGAAGAAGCACCCTCATCAAAAACTTCCCTTCCAATGGTCTTTCCACCATGGATGACATCTATTGATAAGGCTACATGGTAAGGTAGGCGAATTTTAACATCAGACAAATGAAATTTTCCCATGAGACTCGATGAGTCCATGCTGCCTAAAGCTGCTAACAGGGCATCCCGCTAGGCAGGACAACTCTGTAACACCTCTAAAGTTGAAATTGTAGACGGGGTTTGAGCTAAATCTTCAACCACGGAGTAGTTTGAAGCAGCCCTAGCATTAGGGTTATGCATGGTCTTCTTGAAGACACCTTTCGGTATCTTTGACATAGTTTTAGCAGGTTTCTCTATCGTGAGAGGGTTAGAAGTTTCACCTACAGCTTTACCCTTCTCAGAAGTCTCTTTCTCATAATTTTTATTCCTCGTCTGTAAAAAAGTCAAAGATCGAACCATGTTGATATAGTTTGGGTGAGGGGTATTTTGAGTGCCCCCTGCTACATTAGAAGCTGAAGCAGAGTTTTGTCCTTGGGGAAAAGGATCCTTCAAGATAGCCGGTTGTTGAGATTTAAGCAACTTCTGGGCTTGTTCCATAAGGGGACAAAGGTGAGTAACGTGGTCCTCATGGCACAACTTACACGGGAACTTGACCTTCTTCTTTTCTTTCTTGCCCCCATCAGCATTGTTCACGGGATTCTGCTTGTTTTGGTCTCCCTCTCCTTTCTTTCCTCTCTTTTTCTTCCCACCGGGATGTTGATTGGCCTTCTGAGAGGTTTGTGTAAAAAAATTTACACTCTGGGGGGAGGGGGAATCCTTTGCTGCCTCCGCCGTAGACTGCTTGACAGACAACTGATGAAGTTGCTTAGCGAAAGACTCTACAGTGGGAGATTTAACTGACCCAACCACACCATCAACATGGGGTCCAGGCTTAGGATTCTCCACATCGTGCGTAGGTAGGGATAATCTCATATAATATCCCATATTGTGAATAAATCAAATCCAATTGCTGGGCCCTGAGAATGGATTCTTCTTCACTCGTCACTCCTGAGGTGGATACATCCTTAGATATGTAGGGCAACAGGGATTTAAGGAACCACTCTAAAAGGAACTCAAGAGGAATAGTGGCTTTTATAAGGCTCTTTCACCTCCTCCACTCTTGGATGTGATCCAAGATGTGGGTAGTCTTGCTTTTCCTAAAGGTAGATAACAAGTCCGTTTTGAAATCATATTGGACCGGAAGCTGAAAGTGGCTAAGAAATGCACTAGCCAAGTCCCAGAAACTACTAAAAGCAGCAGAAGGCAATTCAATATACCATTTTGCCATGGTATTCATAAAGGTTTTTTGGAACAACCTCAACCTAATTGAATCTTCATTCAGTGAACTCGAAGAACACCATAAATGGAATGTAGTGGCATGAGCCCCAGGATCTTCACCAACTTTTCCCTCGAATTTAGGGATGTCCGATGGCAATTTGGTGGGAACAGGTGGCCACGAGGGGTCATGCCTCACCAGGTCATTCATTAATTTCAACAAATCTGGCAAGTTTAAGGTTGCCAGGAATGGAAGTTTGGGTTGAACCAGGGTACTAAATATGCCATCCTAGGGATTAGAGGGACCTGCCCTCGAATGCACATAGGTAAAAGTGGGGTTGCCCCCTGCCATTGGTTACAAAGTGGGTAGATTACTCTAAAATGGATTCCATCCGTAAGCCATAGGATTGTGTGTGGGAGGTGCATTATAAGAAGTTTCATCCGTCCCAATCGAGACTGGGGTCTGAAAGACAGGAGCCGGTATCCTTCCACTAAATAACGAAAAGGAAGAGCTCGTAAATGGAGCCGAAATCGAAGTTTGAAAACTTTTCCCATAAGAGCTATTGTTACCAAACTGCACTCCTACATACGAAGGTGATAGGCCTACATATGGATTGGATGGTGGAATGTGTCCCCCATTCCAAGGAAATCCTTGGACGAATGTCGAGGATCCTACTGGACCGCTTTGGGTAGTATATGTAAAGGAAGAAGGAACAGTAGATATACTAGGGATCCCGGTAACCATATCACCAGAAGTACCTGCTAATTTTGAGTGAACTCGTGGTTGGACCACCGGACTCGCTGGATTCAAAGATGTAGAAGGTATACTATATCTAGGGGCACTTACTGGGGGAGGTAGTACCCCTTCAACCGGAATGGCTGAGGTGAACACAAAAGAGCTTTCTTCCACAGAAGACATAATCCTACCCACAGGGACACCTAAACCAGGTGAATCAAAAGGTCTAACCTGAACGATCATAGGATCATTTAAATCAATCAAGGGGGTATTAAAATTCCTTACAAACTCGTCAGTCTGCAAGTATTCTATCTCGACCATATCAAGATCAAAACGGTTAGCTATCAGTTCTAGTTCACCTAGAATTTCACTTACTCCTATCGGTTCAAATGAACAGTCTGTGTCCAATCTCTGCCTTTGGGGTAGAGGTGTATGTTCCAATGTGACGAGAGGAGGAAGGTTTCACAACCTTCTTGACCTTCTTATAGGTTGGTCCCCCATGATTGAAAATTTTACAAATCAAACCCTAAGGCCAACTAAACACAGGAAAAACCACAGACCACACACTATAAAAAATCCTAAAGCCTCAAACAATCAGTCAAGGGTGAAAGATATGCTTTCCCAAAGAAAGCTAAAGAACGATTACTTGGCATCCTTGAAGTGGTTCTTAGGCACAAATGGAGGAATCACCCACCGCCCTTCTACAATTACAACAAGGGTTACCTTCCAAGCCTGTCCAAGGTGAACCAGAAATAGCCTTCCAGTTTAACTAGGTATGAACCCTAAATGTCAAGAGACTAGAGGATACCTTAGCTATACCAATAGTTTGGGGGGACAGTCGCAAGCCTGACTCGTATGCATGGGAAGGGTAGTTGAGTCGAAAACTCTGTCCAGGACAGAATCTCCAGATGCGTAAAAGTCCTAATTTACGTTTTGACAAGGAATCAGAGGGTTATCTCCTCAGTCCAATGCCTCCACGCGGCCTCGTGCTTGACTCCCTTTTGAGAGGAGCTTCCCAGATACAATTGATAAAGTCAAGGATTTACCTAAAGAAAGGTCCACTACGTCTGAATTTTAAAACTTATGGGAAGTTTACACTTCCTATCCCACAAGTCTAGCCTAAGCTAGTAGGTGAAAGGCCCCTAAAAATAAAAATTGCTAGTAAATTTTAATTATTACGTTCATTTTAAAGGGATTTTTCTTACTCAGAAGGAAATGGAGTGATGAACTATGGTGTTTTTGACTCGATAAGAAATAAAGGTGTATTCTTTTTTTCAAAGCAAATTACCACTGTTAAAGCAAACTTTTTTTTTTGTAAATATATATTAATGAACAAATGCAAGCGATAAAGAGAAACTAAGACTATGTTTTTGTAGTTTTTGAGATTATATTTTTAAAACTGAAATGAAAACTACTTATGCAAAAGCTTGAAAATGTTTTTCTTTTCACTTTTAATAAAATGCTCAAACTCTACCATGCACCTAAAATGCACTAAACTTGAGTATACTTGGATCAAATAAACTATATAAAATAAACAAACTGAAGTAAATAGGTCAATAGAACCAAGAATCGTCCAACAAAGGGAGACCGGGAACCCTAGCTTGGGTGTACACAATGACAAGAGATCACTGTAAACTCATAAAGGTAAGTGACAAACCAACCATTTTCAAAATATAGACTAGAAAAACAATGCCCAAAATCCTGGTCACTGATTCGGACAGAGACACTTCAACCTATAACCCAAACAGGCCAAGCTACTTCAAAATGCAAACAGAAGACAATCCAAACAAAAGAAACCCAATGGATTTACGAAAAAGCACAAAGTGTGGTCACCAAGGTCTTCAAACTAACAACATAGTATCCATAAAGAAAACTAACTAACAAATAGGAATTACACAAATATAGGGACAAGCAAACCCTAGCCTAAAAATCCCTATTTCCAGGCTTGTACGCGACTGTGTATAAGGGATACTCACGTACTATACACGACTATCCAAGAGAGAAAACCGTGTATGCAGGCCTCTATACGCGACTGTGTAGCATAGCAACCTACGTACAGGTACAAAAATTTTCTCAAAAAATAAGAAAAATCCACAAGGCTTTCAAACACTATGATAAGAATGAACCAGGATAAAATACCACACACAAACTTCAAGGCAGAAACTAGTCAGGGGTGACAGAAACAACCTACAACAATATAGGCTCCCCAGCAGAGTCACTATTTCTATTGTACAAGAATAAACACCTTATAACCAAAGGTCTGGGGTTACCAACATACTCATAAAACTTGCAGGCAATTGAATCTAGAGTACAGAAAAGGAAATAGGAGGATAGGAAAGACTCACCTGATACATGACAGTTGATCCTAGCTTTGTCCTCTTCCGCTCTGCTTCTCCTCCAAAGCCTTCAGGGATGCTTCTCCTTCACCTGTCATGAAAAAATATTCCAAATGCAAGATGATACATGTATATAAAATAGGTTAGATAAATCATATACAGAGTGCTTAATCATAAGTATTCATCAAACCATGATACATGAAAGACATTCAAGACACATATGGAAGAAGGATTATCTTTATTAACAATAATGAATGAGTTCAGATTACAACCCAACACCTGAGACAAGGACTCCTCTGCAACCAAAGGATTCTGAGTTCCACTACTCCAAATACTTCTGAATAGACTCCACCAGCACAACTTTTCTCTCCAAGTATATGTGATTAATACCCTCCCTAAGGCCTTTATTTATACTTGGTGAAATAAGGCAGTTTAGAGGGTTGAGGAGGTTGAGACAATTAACGTGATTATGGTTAAGGGCTTAATAAATCTCAAATAATCACGATTTATTATTTTTAAAGTCAAAGGAAGTTGTATGCAGGTATTAATACTAGCAACTTGCGTATGCCACGCGAGTTGCTATAAGAACCCACCTACAAATCTGTACGCGAGATGCAATTACCAATACTCCTGTACAACACGCGACATGCTTTAATAAAAGGTGCGTATGTATGCGATTTTCCTATAAGAAGAGGCGTGTACAACACTTGACATA